>WBNM01017903.1:27721-46395 GCA_013399055.1 Ramphastos sulfuratus | reverse complement strand
CCTGTGCTGGGGGCTCCAGAACTGCACAGAGGACTCCAGGTGGGATCTGAGGAGAGCAGAGCAAAGGGGCAGAATCCCCTCCCTTGCCCTGCTGCCCACACTGCTCTTGCTGCAGCCCAGCACACAGTTGCTGTCTGGGCTGCACTCACACTGCAGCCTCATCTTGAGCTTTGCATGTTGAGCTTTTCATTATTTCCTAGCACCCAGCCTGAACAATTCCTAATAACTTATTTTCCATTGATTAAATTCTTTCTTGTGCAGCTTCTTGAGGCAGAGCAGTACGTTAGCAGACATTATGAAGTTAGTAAACACTAT
Source organism: Ramphastos sulfuratus (assembly GCA_013399055.1). Classification (NCBI taxonomy): domain Eukaryota; kingdom Metazoa; phylum Chordata; class Aves; order Piciformes; family Ramphastidae; genus Ramphastos; species Ramphastos sulfuratus. Next base: position 46,080 of record WBNM01017903.1, on the reverse strand, counting down.
AAAGTGTGAAAGCATTTGCTGCAGGAGCTGTAGTCTAAACATTACAGGAGAAAGCAGGATTCCAAATCTAGTCTTGGCGTTGCCTCTGAATATGATTGTAACCTTGGGCAAGGCTCTGAAGTTTGCCTCTCTTTAGCTGATTTAATTTGTGCAGCAGGATAATGAGACTTAACTAGTTTTTTGCTAGCAGGATAATGATACTTCACTAATCTTTGTTAGCAGGATGATGAGACTTAGCTAGTTTGTGCTATGCTGTTGGTGGAGAGAATGGGTGGAGGGCTTCAGAAGTTAACTGGGGTGGAGGGTGGAGATGGGAGCTGGTACCATGCCAGAGTGGAGCAGGGTAGGAACAGGGCTTCACACCTCCCTGCTAAAGCTGGTCCTAGAAAAGTGGGGTTCACAGACTTAGTCTTAATTATGTTGTGCTGCTTGACACTGTTTTTAAGAGCAGCTTCAGGAAGTAAACAAGTGAAATATCAACAACAAGTAGAATGTGCTCTAGGAAGAGAGACCCCATCTGGAGTACTGTGTACGGTTCTGGAGCCCCCAGCACAGGAAGGCTGGGGAGGGACTATTGACAAGGTCTTGCAATGACAGGACTAGGGGCAATGGGTTTGAACTGGCAGAGGGGAGATTTAGACTGGATGTTAGGAGGAAGTTGTTTGCAGTGAGGGTGGTGAGACACTGGCATAGGTTGCCCAGGGAGGTTGTGGCTGCTCCCTTCCTGGAGGTGTTCAAGGCCAGGTTGGAGGAGGCCTTGAGTGACCTGTACTAGTGGGAGGTGTCCCTGCCTATGGCAGGTGGTTGGAACTGGGTGAGCTTTGGGGTCCCTTCCAACCTTACCATTGTATGATTCTATAGGAGATGTGAAAATGCCATGCCACTGATTGAGACACAGCCATTTGGAAACCTTGGGGAACCAAAGAATGCCAGCATTGAGGGTTGGAAGGCACCTCTGGAGATCTTCCAGTCCAATCCCCCTGCTAAAGCAGGAGCACCCACAGCAAATTGCCCAGGGCATAATGTATATGTGGATTTGGAAACTCTCTAGAGAAGGAGACTCCACAACCTCTCTGGGCAGCCTGCTCCAGGACTCTGACACCCTCACACCAAAGAAATTTCTCCTCAACTTTAGGTTGAGCTTCCTGTGCTTTAGTTTGTGCCTGTTGCCTCTTGTTTTGTCCCTGGGCACCACTAAGAACAGTCTGACCCCAGCCTCTTGCCCCCCACAGGTCCTTTATTTCTTGCTGAACATTGCTCATATCCCCTCTGGGGCTGCTCTTCTGCAGGCTCTCAGCCCCAGGACTCTCAGCCTTTCCTCCAGGCCCCTCAGCAGCTTTGTAGCCTCCACTGGACTCTCTCCAGTAGGTCCACACTGCAAAGCTACCATAAAAAGTTACTGGATGTGTGACAGAGCCCTGGAATGGGCTGCCCAGAGAGGTTATGGAGCCTCTGGAGAGATTCAAAACCCACCTGAATGTGCTGCTGTGCGATCTGCCCTCAGTGCTTTGGCAGGGGCATTGGATTCAATGATCTCTGGAGCTCCCTTCCAAGCCCTCATGTTCTGTGACACTATGGTTTCACCTCTCTACCTAGAATCACTTTTTATTTCATATATATATTAGCCTTAAAGTACTTGCCTAAAAAAAAACCAAAACACAACAAAAAACCCCCAACCAAAACCTATTTGTTTAGGTTGAGTCTGTCTCACATCCATCTCTGTTTTTTTTTTTTTTTTTTTAATTTTGTTTTGTTTTTGTTGTTCTTAGTTTCACCATCATGCAGTCCCCACTGGGATGGGAGATTCACAGATATTAAAGAAATTAAAGGCTTACTTCATTTTCTAATCCATCTTTTGGCAAGAGCAGCTGTGTTGCCCATTCTGCATGCAGAAGGGCTCTTGCCCAGTCATGTTTTAAAGGCTGGGGATTAACTGCTTACTTGGGAGATTGTTTGAAGCTGGAACATTTCACTGTCAGGAAGTTGTTCTTCAGATTCAACCTGAATTATCTTTCTTAATTGAATCACATCACTCTTAGCTATGCCCAGTGGGTTGCACTAAATCTTCCCTTCCCTTTTTTTGCTGTTTACATCCCTCCTGTGTGTGTTGACAGATATATTGCCCATAGGTATTGCTTGGCTTGACTATATGTATTTAATTGAAATGCTTCTAATTATTCCTCCCATATCCACCTCTGTGGCCCCTGTTGTGTTTTTCTTTTGCTTCTCCTTTTCTGGGCCCACTTTCCCAGTAGCTTGCTGGTTAAAACTGTTTGTGAAAGTAGGTTTGATGCCCAAGTTGTGGGCAAAGGAGACCAAGGGAAGGAGGCCACTTTGTTATCAAGCATTAACTGATAATTGTACTTTTCTACGTTCTTGCAGAGCTTTGGTGTAGAGCTGAAGTAGTTTTCCTCCCTTCCTTTCTTTTCATCATCTTCTGGCTTGTCTGTGGGTTCTCACTGGGAGTGTTTATGGCTAAGACAAAAGGCATTTTCAAAGTCGTCAGTGAGGGTGGTGAGGCACTGGCACAGGTTGCCCAGGGAGGTTGTGGCTGCTCCCTCCCTGGAGGTGTTCAAGGCCAGGTTGGAGGAGGCCTTGAGTGACCTGTACTAGTGGGAGGTGTCCCTGCCTATGGCAGGGGGTTGGAACTGGATGATCCTTGAGGTCCCTTCCAACCCTACCATTCTATGATTCTATGATTCTATGGATTCTCTCTCTGAAGAGTTTGACTCACTGCCATGGTACAGCATTAGCCACAGCTTCCCCATGTTAAGCTGATTTTTATTCTAATGTTCTTCTTCGTTCCTCTTTCCCTAGAGGGAGATCTAGAAAGGTTCCCCTACTCCTGTCTAAAGCCAATTAGTGGCAAATTAGATGATTTCATTGTCACTGTTCATCCACCTCTTAGCTTCCATTGACTTTAGCAATCATTTTCAGAGGGAAGCTGGAGAGCTGTAGTCAATACATTGTAGGACTCAAGGCAGCTTCTCGTGCAGGTCTAACATGTCTCAAGTCCCAGAGGAGTTGTCAGTCAGTCAGAAATAAATGCTGTAAGTAGTGTGGAAGAATTTGCCAAGATTGATTGGGAAATAATAGCTGAGGACTGAGCGCTCTGCAGACTAATCCAGCTCATATTTATGCTTTGATAGCTCTGGTTGTACAAGGATGTCTATGAAAGTTTAAAAGTGCAACCTCTGGCCAGCAAAATCAGAGAATCATAGAATGACAGAATTGTTTTGGTTGGAAAAAAACATCAAGATCTTTGAGTCCAAGATCTTTGAGTTCTCTAACTCTACTAAATCTGGTGCTAAAGCATAGGAATCATAGAATCACAGAATCATAGAACCATAGAACCATAGATGGAATGTGAGACCTGGGGCTGCTCAGCCAGTAGAAGAGAAGCCCCAGGGGGATCTGATCAATGCTCAGCAAGAACTAAAGGGTAGGATGCAAGGGAATGGAGTCAGATTTTTTTCAGTGATGCCCAGTGACAAGACAGGGGAGAACAAACACAAGCTGAAAGCCAGGAGGTTTCATCTGAAGAATCATAGAATCAGTCAGGGTTGGAAGGGACCACAAGGATCATTCAGTTCTAACCCCCCTGCCATGGGCAGGGACACCTCACACTACATCAGGCTGGCCACAGCCTCATCCAGCCTGGCCTTAAACACTTCCAGGGATGGGGTTTCCACCACCTCTCTGGGTAACATGTTCCAAGGTCTCACCACCCTCATGCTGAAGAACTTCTTCCTAACATCCAGGATGAATCTATCCATATCTAGCTTTGTTCCATTCTCCCCACTCCTATCACTACCTGACAGCCTTAAAAGTCCCTCCCCAGCTTTCTTGTAGCCCCTTTCAGATACTGGAGGGCCACAAGAAGGTCACCTCATGGCCCTTCTCCTCTCCAGACTCAACAGCCCCAACTGCCTCAGTCTGTCCTCACAGCAGAGCAGCTCCAGCCCTCTGAGCATCCTCGTGGCCCTTCTCTGCACATCCATAGGTCTCTTGTAATAGGGGCTCCAGAACTGGATGCAGTACTCCAGGTGGAGTCCATGTCCCTCAGCATCACATTTAGGTGTCTTTGAATTCAACCACCTCCCTGGGAACCTTGTTCCAGTGTTTGACAACCCTTTCAGTGAGGAAGTTTCTTCTAATGCCCAATCTAAACCTCCCCTGCTGCAACTTGAGGCTCTTTTCTCTTGTCCTATCTCTTGTCACTAGGAAGAAGAGACTGAACCCCATCTGTCTCCAACCTCATTTCAGGGAGCTGTAGAGGGCCAGAAGGTCTCTGCCTCTTTTTCTCCAGGCTGGACCACCCAAGTTCTCTCTGCTGCTGCTCACCAGACCTGTTCTTAAACTCTTCAACAGCTCCATCACCCTTCTCCAGACCTATTCCAGCACCTCAATGACTATCTTGTAGTGCAGGGCCTCAAACTGAACACAGTACTCACAGTGATAGCTTTCTGTTGCCCCCTCCGCCCCAAAAAGGAAATTCTTAATGGGCTGATGTTGAAACACTGTCTAAGAGCTCTAAAATCTCTCACCTCTGATTTCATACAGAGTGTAGTGTTTTTTTCTGGAATCTGATGATCTGGATTATTGTGTCCAATTCTGGGCCCCTCAGCTCTGGAAGGACAGGGAACAGCTTGAAAGAGCCCACAAAGTTGATGAAAGGAGTGGAACATCTTCTTGCTGAGGGCAGGCTGAAGGGGCTGAGACTCTTTAGCTGGGAGCAGAGGAGCTTGAGGGCTGCCTTCATTCATGTTGATAAATATGTGCAAGGCAGTGTCAGGAAGGATGGAGCCAGGCTCTGCTCAGGGATAGCCAGTAACAGGACAAGGGGCAATGGGTGCAAGCTGGAGCAGAAGAGGTTCCATGTGAACACAAAGGAAATATTTTTCACTGTGAGAATGACAGAGCCCTGGTGCAGGCTGCCCAGAGAGGTTGTGGAGCCTCCTTCTCTGAAGGCATTCAAAATCCAACTGGATATGTTCCTGTGTGACCTACTCCAAGTGATCCTGCTCTGTTGGACTGGATGAGCTTTCGAAGTCCGTTCCAACTCCTAACATTCTGTGGGTCTGTGGTTTTGTACAGACTCTGATGATTTTATACAGACTGAGGATTTTGTACAGAACCACACTGTTGTGACTGCTGCAGCTCCCCTGCTCTCTGCTGTTTTCACAAATCTCTCATGCTGTGTGGACAGAGATACCTGACAGAGGCTGCTAGCTTGGGCTGAGTGAAGATAAATAAGTGCAAAACCATTTTACTTCCCTGCTTTGTACCGGGAACATGCCATCCAGAGGCACCTGGGCAGGCTGGAGAGGTGTGCCCAGGCCAACCTCATGACATGCAACAAGGCCAAGTGTAAGGTCCTGCACCTGGGTAGGCACAATCCCAAGCACAAGTCCAGGCTGGGTGGGGAATGGCTGAGAGCAGCCCTGAGGAAAAGGCCCTGGGGGTCTGGGGTGATGAAAAGCTCAANTGGAACTGGATGAGGTTTGAGGTCCCTTCCAACCTAAACCATTCTGTGATTTTATGATTCCCCTTAAAAAAGAAATCTGCTGTGCTGTGCTGTGACACTCCCCACTCTTCTGAGAGCTGAAGCCCAAACTGCTCTCAGTGGCATTAAGAAGCTTTTATTGTGGACTCAGCAGGCTGATAAACACAAAATGCTCCAGTTAATTTCCAACAATCACACAATTTCCTTCTCTTCGCTGCAAACCCAGCCCTTGACAAAACGATTTACTGACAGTGCCAGTCACTGTCTGACTGTGGGACTGCTTGGACATCCTCTCCTTCAAAGTGACTGATACCCTGCAGCATCTTCAACAGAACAAACAACTTTGCCAGACAATGCAAAAATATCTTGACAAGCACAACTATTTTGCTTTAACCCATGGAGAACCCTCCTGCTGGGCAGGGTGCCTCTGTGGGCTTCGCTGCTGTGCAGCAGGGTAAAGATAGCAGAACCTGGTGTGCCTCGCTGGCTGCCAGCTTTGAAACATATGCTCTCTAACTTTGCAAGTGGGGAAACTTGTTCAGCAGAGCAAAAATCACACTGCTTTGCAGCTCCACTTTGGAGCTGTTGGGGAGGGGAAGTGTAGGTTACTGCAGAAGGTAGGTTACTGAGAGTTATTTTAAGTTGACTCGAGACTTTGACTCCTGATTTGGCAGGGGGGATTGAGGCTTTGACTCCTGCTTTGACTCCTGCTTTGGCAAGGGGACCAGTGACAGAATGAGAGGACACAGCCTCAAGCTGTACCAGGGCAGGTTTAGGCTGGATGTTAAGAAGGAGTTTGTCACAGCAAGAGTGATTGGAATGGGCTGCCTGGGGAGGTGGTGGAGTTAGCATCCCTGGAGGTGTTTAAGAAGAGGCTGGATCAGGCACTTAGTGCCATGAGTTAGTTAATTAGGAGGTGTTAGGTGCTAGGTTGGACTCCAGGATCTCAGAGGTCTTTTCCAACCTGGTTAATTGTTTGATTTTGTGACTCAATGATCTCTGAAGGTCCCTTCCAACCTCTAAGGTTCTGTGAATGCTTTCAAATGGAAAGGATACAAAAATCTGGAGGCTTGTGTTTGATATATTGATACTCTACTTGAGAGGAAATGTTTTTATTTTCAGGGACATTGCTGTTTCAGTTAATTATATTTTGTTCTGTGTAATATATAGAATCATAGAACTGTTTGGGTTGGAAAAACCCTTCAAGATCATTGAGTCCAGCCACTCTCTAACTCTACCAGGTCTGATGCTGACCCATGTCCCACAGTACCACATCTCTGCCTCTTTAAAACACCTCAAGGGGTGGGAATTCAACCACCTCCCTGTGGATCCTGCTCCACTGTCTGATAACCCTTTCAGTGAAGAAGTTTCTTCTAACATCCAACCTAATCTAAGAATGTCTTAATGTTAATGTTCTGCCTAGGTAGGCTCTGACAGAACACATCAAAATCCCACATCCTGAGGAAATCAGAGCAAATCCTTACCAAATCTGAGGTGCTTGACTTTCGTGTATCTCAAGCCTTAACATTTGGATTCCCAAGCAAGTCCATTTCAGAGTAGGAACACGTGTGTTAACACTTGACTCCAGATGGTAAAGTGCTTCAAGGCTCAAAATTAGATTTCAGTGCCTTCAGAAAAGCAACACTTTTTAATGATGCAACACATTAATTTGCAGCTGAAGTGGTCTGTGAGAAACCTAAACAGCACTAAGGAGCTAAAGACAAAAAACTTAGGGTTTAGGCAGGGGTGAGGGAGGAAAGGGTTGGCAAGTGACAAGTATTAGATTGGATATTAGGAACAATTCTTTACCATGAGGGTGGTGGAATGCTGGAACAGGTTGCCCAGGAAGGTAGTTGAAGCCTCATTCCTGGAGACATTCAAGGTCAGGCTTGACAAGGCTCTGAGCAATCTGATCTAGTGGAGGATGTCCCTGCTGACTGCAGGAGGATTGGACTGGATGACCTTTGCAAGTCCCTTCCAACCCAAGCCATTCTATGATCCATATGGGGAGTGGCTTAGGCCACTCCTATTTCCATCACCCTCGAAACAGCCCACACATCCTTCTCTGCTTTAAGGGCATCTTCTCTCTTCCTGCCTACTACCTTCTACCCCATGAGCTTTGGCTGAAAAAACACAAGCAAACAAAACTAATTCCTCTAGGTCCAGAAGAGACCACAACAGTGATGTGAGGGCTGGAGCACCTCTCTTCTGAAAACAGGGAAATTGGGGCTGTTCAGCCTGGAAAAGAGATGGCTCCAGAGAGACTTTATAAAGGCCTTCAAGAGGGTGGTCAGAAAGATGGGGACAGGCTTTTTAGCAGGGCTTGTTGTGACAGGACAAAGGATGATGGCAGGGGGTTGGAACTAGATGATCCTTACCATTCTATGATTCTATGATTCTATAAAAATCCCAAACCCTCAAACAAACTAACAAAAAACTCTTCAGGGAGAAGCCAGCAGAGATTTCTGCCGCAGAAGGCACTTGGAGAGAAACCTCTTTTGTTTTTCCAGGACTTTTTCTGATCTGAGCCCTGCTTCAACCCCATTTTTTCTTTCATCTTCTCCTCTTCACCTCAGGTTCCTTCCACCCCCTCCTCTCCTTTCTTCGAGCCTTTTCTTGCCATTGATTTGCAGAGGAGTGCCAAGGCATTTTGGCACAGGAAGAGAGCACAGATGCCTCCAAGATGCGCTGAGCTGGGAGGATCTTGGTTGCCCGCCTTGGGTAATCCTGGTGCAGTAATTGAGCTGCCAGTCATCTGGGTTAATTGTGTGCTGTGGACTCCAACTCAAAGGCATTCCTCTCTCCTGGCACCTCCTATAAATAATTTGTATGTATATATAGCAAAACCTCGGCGTTTAATCTCGGCTCTCTGCTTGCGCCTATTTGTTTGTTTATCCTCGGGCTCTCAGCTGCCTGCAGCCAAACCCAGCCATTTCCTGAACGTCAGGTAAGATGGAAATGGTGGCTGCTTTTCCTTTCAAATTAATTCAGCTTGATTTCCATTTGATTTTGTTAAAACAGGAGCAAAAGATTGATATCAGAGCAATGGAAATATGGGAGGGGCTGTGGGGTGCTTTATTCACAGAATGATAGAATGGTTTGTGTTGGAAGGGATTTTTAAAGGTCATCTTCTCCAACCCTACTGCAGTGAGCAGGGACATCTCCACCTAGATCAGGTTACTCAGGGCCACATCAAGTTTGACCTTGAATGTCTCCAGGGATGGGGCCGCCACCACCTCTCTGGACAACCTGTTTGACTATTTCACTACCCTCGTTAGAAAGAACTTCTCCTCATGTCCAATCAAAGTTCAACCTGCTCCAGTTTCAAACCATTGCCCCTTGTCCTATGCCCATGGCTTTGTCAACAGTCCCTCCCCTGCTTTCTTTCAGGTCCCCTTTGGATAGTGAAATCTTCTGCTTAAATAATCAACTGTTACTGCATATAAACCAAATGGGAATGAGGGCAGAGAATGAACAGGCAGAGCAGGATGAGGGAGTAGGAGCACCTCAGCCAATGCCCTCACCAATAGTGAGATGGACATGGGACATTACCAAGGTGGTCTTGGTTGTCTACCCTCTTCCCAGAAAGGCAGGTCATGTTTACAGGCTTCAAAACCCAAACTTGGCCTTTGTAAAAGACAGAACACATTGAGACCCACTCCTAAGCAGCTGTTTCATCAGCTGCTTTTTTAAGGAATTTGGGCAAATCTTCCTTTATTTATCATTTTCCCAAAAACTCACAGAACCACAGAATGTCAGGGGCTGGAAGAGACCTCCAAAGCTCATCCAGTCCACCCCCCTGCCAGAGCAGCATCACTTAGAGCAGGTCACACAGGAACACATCCAGGCAGGTTTTGAATATCTCCAGAGAGGGAGACTCCACAACCCCCCTGGGCAGCCTGTTCCAGTGCTCTGTCACCCTCACAGGGAAAAAATTCCTCCGTGTGTTTATGTGAAACTTCCTNGGCAACCTGTGCCAGTGTCTCACCACCCTCACTGCAAACAACTTCTTCCTAACATCCAGTTTAAATCTCCTCTCTGCCAGTTTAAACCCATTCCTCCTTATGCTGTCATTGCAAGACCTTGTCAATAGTCCTTCCCCAGCCCTCCCGCAGCCCCCTTCAGAAACTGGAAGGCCTTTCTGACATTCTGTGTGCAAAGGCTCCACCAAACCTGCTCCCAGCAGTTTGAAGTCAGTGGTGCTCTCAGAGCCAGGTGAGCTGCTTCCTGCCCACGGTGACAGTCATCAGCGGGCAGGGAGGGGCAGCGGGCGGCTGGCTGCAGGGCGCTGTGCTTCGCTTAGCTCTCTTATGTCCTTAGCACTTGTCCTGTCGTGTCCCATGGAACCTCCTTCCACTGCAGCCAAATGTGACTCGACACAAGGCTTTATGGCAAGCTGGAATGCTTTCCCCTTGGCTAGTGCAGGAGTGTAAGTTGGGGAGACAGAATCATGGAACAGGTTGTTTCCTCTCCGACTTTTATCCGAGAGATAGACCTCCTCTGCATTTCTGTCCCAGCTTTATTTACAGATCACTCAACTGCTCTCTTTCACTCACCTGAAAGTAAGCTTTTATTTGATGGATATATTGATTTCTGCTGATTATCCATTTCACAGAGCCATATAGTATTGCAGAGTGGTCTGGGTTGGAAGGGTCCTTCCAAATGTCATCTAGTCCAACCTCCCTGTCATCAACAGGGACATCTGCAGCTAGAGCAGGTTGCTCAGAGCCCTGTCCAGCCTGACCTGGAGTGGTTCCAGGGATGGGGCATCAACCTGGGACAGGCTCTTGGCACACTGAGTGTGCAAAAGGTCTTCCTCACATCTCATCTAAATCTCCCTCTTTCAGTTCAAACCATCACCTCTTGTCCTGTCACAACAGGACCTGATCAAAAGTCTGTCCCCAGCTTTCTGATCAGCCCCTTCAAGCACTGCAAGGCCACCAGAAGGTCTCCCTGGAGCCTTCTCCAGGCTGCACAATCCCAACTCTCTCAGCCTGGCCTCACAGCAGAGCCCTTTCAGCCCTGCCAGCATTGCTATGGCCTCCTCTGGCCCTGCTCCAGCAGGTCCCTGTCTATGCTGTGCTGAGGACTCCAGAGCTGGCCCCAGCACTGCAGGTGGGGATCTCAGCAGAGCAGAGCAGAGGGGCAGAATCCCCTCTGTGCCCCTGTTGCCCGCGCTGCTGGGGATGCAGCCCCAGATACAGCCCAGTTCTCTCTACCTTGGGGCTTTCTGCTATCTGTTCTTCTGGACCACTTGGTTACCACAGCAGTGCTTATAAACTGCTGGTAGTAGAAAGGTTTCTTAAGAAGGTGGAATAAACAGTAAGTGGTGGTACAGAGAGGGCAGTGGAACTTTTCCCCATCAGAGGATGCATTGTAGTGCACTGAACACTATCTAGGGACATCTGAGTTGCAACTAACAAGCAAGCCTTGGGTGAGATGTGCTGTAGCAGGTCAGGCCAGCACCACAGTCTGCCCAGGCTAAGGGAATGTGAATCCAACAGCTTATCCCCACAGCAAGAAAAGGTCCTGTTCTCCTCCCTGTCTTCCCTCTTCCCTGCTCCAGCACTTGTCTGATCCTTCATTTATGGTTTTAACCTGGCAAAGAAGTGTTTCCTTTTTAGTTCTCTACTGCTTTTTGCTTTGCCCTGGTTCACGGGAGAAGTCTAGGAGGCTACAGGGAAGGGAGGGAGGAGGAGAACCAGGGAGCTCTGTGCTTCAGCAGCACAAATCTGCTAGATCAGCTCTGCTCTCACATCACAGCAGGACTCATTAGCTGAGGAAGGAGCAATTACTGCTTGTTGCTTCTGGGACCTCAGGTCACGTTCAACTGTTTTGCTGCTTTGTGCCGTGTAGGGTCCTTGGCACAAGTCAGTGGTGGAGTTCTCTTGACACTGGGCAATCCTCTGATGCTCCAGCCTGTCTTCCTGTGGCTTGAGCAGAGAAGTTGAAACCAAGGCACCACAGGAGCAGTTAGAAGCACTGATTCAGTTGCCTCACTAATTTGTTTTAATGTGCTTTGTTCTGAAGTCTGACAACAGGCGAAGGATCTCTGGGTGCTGAAACACAACACTCATCTGCTGGCAGCTCCAGCATTCATCTGATGGGTCTACCAACAATTATAAAATCTCTGAGATTCTTTTTTATTTGTTGTCTTGTTCTAGCACTTCTGATGATTATTTTTATCCTTTTGTCTGCCAGCATCAATAAAAAGCAAAACTGAGATTCACACATTCTGACGGGAGTCTAGGAGCTGGGAACCAGCCCTCCCTCACCACTGATGTGCAGTGGAGTCATCAGCCATTAACAGCAGCACAGAAGATGCATTTTAAAGCCTTGCTCTATAATTGAGAAGAGAGGGCAAACATTTCAGAAATGCAGATTGACAAGTGCCTTGGCTGCTGAGTCCTCAAGGATTGCCACATGGCTGCAAGTTCTTACCTTCCTCTCGATAAACATGCTGCTTTGTCTCTGCTTTCTCCATTTCTCTACCTCTAGCAAAGGGCTTTTTATGATTGTCTGAACTTTCTGTGGGTGCTGGGTACAAACATAGGTGCCACTCTGTGTAGTGGATAAATTGGTGGGAAGACAATGCCTTCTCTTTACTAACTTTGGTGCCACCTTTTGCTCCCCTTGATGCAACATTCAGCATGCAGACAAGCACCCATGCTGCTCAGAGGATGTTTGCTCTGATGCTAAGGCCCAAAATAGTTTTGGAAGGTCAAATAAACTGGCAGAATAAGTTAACTAGAAAAACTGAACAGTGCCACAGGTCCCAGCATGGTGAGGATTGGAAGGGATCTCCAGAGATCACCTAGTCCAACCCCTTTGCTAAAGCAGAGTCATGCACAGCAGCTTTCCCAGTACCACAATGTCCAGGTGGGATTAGAATCTCCCCAGAAGAGACTCCACAACTTCTGTGGTTCCACTCTGTGCCCATTGTCCCTTGTCCTGTAACTGGGCACCACTGACAAAAGTCTGTCCCCATCCTCTTGCCCCCCTCCCTTTAGCTCTTGCTGAGCATTGAGAAGATTCTCTCTCCAGGGCAAACAGCCACAGGGCTTTCAGTGTTTTCCTTCTCACACAAATGCTCCAGACCTGTCAGCATCCTTGTAGCCTCTGCTGGACTCTCTCCAGTAGTTCACTATATCTCTTGGACTGGGGAGTACAGGGTTTGACCCAATGCTGCAGCTAGGCCCTGATTAGGGCAGAGTAGAGGGGGAGGAGAATGTCAGTTGACCTGCTGCTCACACTGTTCTTAATGCCTCCCAGGATCTCCTTGAGCTTCTTGGCCACAAGGGCACATTGCNGGTCTGAGGAGAGCAGAGCAAAGGGGCAGAATCCCCTCCCTTGCCCTGCTACCCACACTGCTCTTGCTGCAGCCCAGCACACAGTTGCTGTCTGGGCTGCACTCACACTGCAGGCTCATGTTGAGCTTTTCATCAGCCCAGACCCCCAGGGCCTTTTCCTCAGGGCTGCTCTCAGCCATTCCCCACCCAGCCTGGAGTTGTGCTTGGGATTGTGCCGTGCTTGTGCTTTGCTCTTCTTGAACTTCATGAGGTTCCCTCCTGCTCAGCTCTCCAACTCTTCAGGTCTGGCTGACTGGCAGTGCACCCTGAGGATGTGTCAGCCTCCCCATGTGCCCATCCAGCCTTGCAAAGTGCTGTGGGCAGACAACCCTTGCTGCTGTTTTGATCTTTGCTCTCCCAAGTCTGGCCAGGCCCATCTGCCTCCCTGGAGATCCTTACTGCAGTTAATCATCCCTAATTGAAATAATGCTCTGTTAGAGTCTCTGTGTGCCTCAGTGGTGGGAGGTGCTGGTAGTCCTCTTTCAGTTTAGGTTGTTTACAGACTTCTAGAAGCATCATTTACAAAGTTCAGAGGCACATTGATAAATCCCCTCGCTGGTTCAGTAGTGCTTCAATCAATCACCAAACTAACAGCATCAACATTTTTTTTCCTGGGCTATTATCATCACTTCAATTGCTGCAGCAATATAATTCTGCACCAATAAATCAAGAGTGATCATTTTAGATGGGCCAGAAACATAAACAGCAGTTAAACAACAACAAAAAAATGACATCTTTTAGCAATCCCCTTCTGTCTTTCTGTGATTTTTATGGCACAAAAGTAGGATGTGTTTAAGGGTTGTTTGGATGTGGTGCTTAGGGCTATGGTTTAAGGTGAGTCTTGTAGAGTAGGATTCTAGGTTGGACTTGGTGATCCTGAGTCACTGTCCCTGGAGGTGTCGAAGCAAAGCCTGGATGGGACACTTAGTGCCATGGTCTGGTTGATTGGCTACGGCTAGGTGATAGGTTGGGCTGAGTGAGCTTGGAGGTCTTTTCCAACCTGCTTGATTCTATGATTCTATGACTTTGCCAACCTGGATGTTGCTGTGATTCTGTGATAATTTTGTGTGTCTGTCTTAGTTTCCTGGAAGCTGTCCAGAGAAGGGCCACAAAGATGATCAGAGGGCTGGAGCTGCTCTGCTATGAGGACAGGCTGAGAGAGTTGGGGTTGTTCAGTCTGGAGAAGAGAAGGCTCTGAGGAGACCTTCTTGTGGCCTTCCAGTATCTGATGGGGGCTACAAGAAAGCTGGGGAGGGACTTTTTAAATTGTCAGGTAGAGATAGGCCTGGGGGGAATGGAGTGAAACTAGAAATGGGTAGATTCAGTTGGATGTTAGGAAAAAGTTCCTCACCATAAGGATCGTGAGAGCCTGGAACAGATTGTCCATGGAGGTGTTGGAAGCCTCATCCCTGGAGATGTTTAAGGCCAGGCTGGATGTGGCTCTGAGCAACTTGATCTAGTGTTAGATGTCCCTGCCCATGGCAGGGGAGTTGGAACTGAATGATCCTTGTGGTCCCTTCCAGCCCTGAATTCTGTGATTCCTCATTTACACAGCAGACAGGCTGCTATTCTCCATTTACTTTCTTTAACCATCTGGTTGACAAGCCCTTAGCTTGCACTTTCATCTTTGGTTCACCTTTCTTTCTTTCTTTTTTTTTTTTTTCCTTTTTTCTTCTCTGCTCCTCATTTCAGTCAGTGTGGAATGTCCTTGCACTCAGAAATGGGTTGTATTTCCTCAGGCAACAGGTGCTTATCTCTTGGGTTACCACATAAAACTGACAAAGCAGCTCACACATCTAACAGCTACCCTAGAAGAACCTGAAACCTTTCTCCTCTTTTTGTGAGCACTTTATGGTTTTGTTGGGATTTTTTTTTTGTTGTTTTGGTTTTTTTTTTGTTTTTTTTTTTTTAAGGCAAGCTGCAGCTGCAACACCTGAATTATTGTGTGGAGAAACTTGCTGTGGGTTTGAATTCCCTTGTTAGATTTCCCCATTCCTAGCACAATGCTGTGCTAGGAATGGCTCAGACAGGATTTTGTGAAGGGTTTTTACGTGCTGAGTCTTGGGTTCTCTCCTTACATAGTTNGGTTGGATGAGACCTTGAGCGACCTGTTCTAGTGGGAGGTGTCCCTGCCTATGGCAGGGGATTGGAACTAGAAGATCCTTTGAGGTCCCTTCCAACCTAAACCATTCTGTGATTCTATAGTTCTAAGGGGTTTTCTTAAGTTCCTGGTTTAGGCTTTCCTCAGAGGTTGCTTTTTAATGTTTTCCCTTCCTGACAGCATACAAAGATGTCTGCTGGCTGGAAAGAGGGAGAGTGGTTTATGCTGAGAGTTGGCAGCTCAGGTGATGATGGCAGTTGGCTCTGTCTCCGTGTTACCCAGCTGTAGAGTGTGTTGGCTGGGGTGCCAGATGGCACACACCTATTGTAAGATTGCATTTTGTGTTTCTGGATGAGTAATCATCCCACTTGGTCGTGGTGTTTCATACTCCAGCCAGAACCATCCCTTGTCCTTGATCAAAGCCAGGCTGCAGTTTTGGCTTCCTACCTGGAGAGTGGTTGAAATCTGCACCTTGCACAGTCGTATCAGGTTGGGAAAGAGTTTGGATGCTGAGTGCAGGTTTGAGAGGTGCCCTGGGAGGACAGCAAGCTGCAGAGGACCTTCTGTGACTGAGAAGAAAAGATTGGCTCTTGGTGGTTCCTGAAACTGTTTGGGTTTTTTTTTTTTTTTCAATATAAAGCAAGGGGGAGTTTTCTACCTAACCAGAGAAAAACAAAACACCTATGAAATATAGACTGAAAGATTTAATTTCTGATACATACTTTGCTTTTTTTTTCCTCCTTGAAATAAAAATGTATTTAAGAGGTCTTACCCATCAGGCCCATTATTGTGGCCTTTCACCTTCTGTGACTGAGAAGAAAAGATTGGCTCTTGGTGGTTCCTGAAACTGTTTTTTTTTTTTTCAGTATAAAGCAAGGTGGAGTTTTCTACCCAACCAGAAAAAAACAAAACCAAACACCTATGAAATGTAGACTGAAAGATTTAATTTCTAATATATACTTTGGGGTTTTTTTTCTCCTCGAAATAAATGTATTTAACAGGTCATACCCATCAGGCCCATTGTGGCCTTTCAGGGGGTCTTATGTGGGATCCACAAGAAAGGTAGGAGCATTTTACTGGCAGAATAATGGGTGATGGGTTTAAACTACCAGAGGGGACATTCAGGCTAGAGAGAAGGAAGGATTTTTTTGCACTGATTGTGGTGAGACAATTGCCCAAGCTGCCCAGAGAGGTTCTAAGTGGCCTATTTCTAGAATCATTCTAGATCAGCTTATCTGGAACTCTGAGCAACCTGCTTTAGTTGTAGCTGTCCCTACTGATTACAAGAGGTGGGGGGACTAGGTGACTTTTTTTAAAGGTGCCTTTCAACCCAAAGTGTTCTGTGGTTCTGTGCTAATCAAATTGTGACCCAAGCCATCGTGTAGCTGGTAGAAAATATCTGGAACGCTTCTCCTACAAGGTGAAGTCTTCTCCTCTCCTGTAAGGACAGGCTGGGAGAGTTGGGGTTGTTCAGTGTGGAGAAAGTTCTGAGGAGACCTTATTGTGCCCTTCCAATATCTGAAGGGGGCTACAAGAAAGCTGGTGAGGAATTTTTTAGGGCGTTGGGTAGTGATAGGATCTGGGGGAATGGATCCAAGCTAGAAGAGGGAAGATTTAGATTAGATGGTAGGAAGAAGTTCTTTAGCATGAGGGTGGTGAGACACTGAGACAGGTTTCCCAAAGAGGTGGTGGAATCCTCATCCCTGGAAGTTTTTAAGACCAGGCTGGGTATGGCTCTGAGCAACCTGTTCTAGTGTGAGGTGTCCCTGCTCATGGCAGGGAGGTTGGAACTGGATCATCTTTGAGGTCCCTTCCAACCCTGACAATTCTGTGATTCTAAGGACAGGCTGAGGATAGAATCATAAAATCATGGAATCAGTCAGGGTTGGAAGGCACCACAAGGATCACCCAGTTCCAACCATCAAGCTATGGGCAGGGACACCTCACACTAGATCAGGCTGGCCATAGCCTCATCCAGCCTGGCCTTAAACACCTCCAGGGATGAGGTTTTCACCACCTCCCTGGGCAACTTGTTCCAAGGTCTCACCACCCTCATGGTGAGGAACTTCTTCCTAACATCTACTCTGAATCTCCCCGTTTCTAGCTTGGTTCCATCCCCCCTACTCCTATCACTACCTGACAGCCTAAAAAGTCCCTCCCCAGCTTTCTTGTAGCCCCATTAAGGGGGCTGAAAGTCCACAACAAGGTCACCTGGGAGCCTTCTCCTCTCCAGACTGAATAGCCCCAACTGCCTCAGTCTCTTCTCACAGCAGAGCAGCTCCAGCCCTCTGAGCATCCTTGTGGCCCTTCTCTGGACACCTTCCAGCACCTCCATAGCCCTCTTAGGAAGGAACCAGTTTTCTAATCATCCAGCATTATGCATTCAAACTCCTGGTCTATATTCAAATGAAAAACATAGAACTGGAAAAAATAAGATACAAAAATGCCAGTGTTTCATTCAGCCTCCTGAGTCAGCTGGGTTGGCACAGCTACATGAGCTGATTTTGTTTTTCATAATGCCAAAAACCAAATGGCAGGATTAGGCCTTCCCCCTCTTGCTTCAGGACATGGACATTAATTACTTTCAAGCCTCTTCAATTCAACAATAACCTCACATTTCCAGCTCAATGAAGTGGCCTTTTCTCAGACCATGTAGATATTATTCAGAAGTTGGTGATACCCACTCACAGCCTTGCCAAAGTACACTCATTTATTTTTTAAGGTCCTCAGTGTCCTCAGTCAGCCAAGGAGCACAACAATGCATGATTTATAAAAGGCATTTAATGAATCTCATCCCTTTCCCATTGGACTTTCTGAGACGTGGACATGAGCAAAAAAGAAGAACAGCAGCAGAAATCCCTAAGAAATTAACCTCCTGCATTCCCAGGGTGGTTCTGCTTGTGTGTGTAAGGGCTAAAGCACCACTTTAGTGTTCAAAGCCTACACTGAGCAGAGCTAATTAAAGCAGTCAATGCCTGTGGCCAATGGTGCCAAGGAGGGGTTAGCTGCCTAGGACAAAACAGCCTGTGGAGTCTGTTGCTGCTGGATTAAATCCTCAGAACTTTTGGGTTGAGTATTGGTTTGAGTTGGTATTGGTTTGAGTTGTATCCTCAGTCTGAGAAAGGACACAGAGGTGCTGAAGTGGCTCCACAGAAGGGCAACAAACCATAGAATCACAGAAGCAGAATCACAAAATCACAGACTCACAGAATCACAGACAGGCAACAAACCACAGAATCACAGACTCACAGAATCACAGAAGGGCAACAAACCATAGAATCACAGAGTCACAGAATCACAGAATCACAGACAGGCAACAAACCATAGAATCACAGACTCACAGAATCACAGAATCACAGACAGGCAACAAACCATAGAATCACAGACTCACAGAATCACAGAA
>WBNM01017903.1:10941-24547 GCA_013399055.1 Ramphastos sulfuratus | reverse complement strand
AATTTACCAGACCAGCTCAGATACCTTGGAAGTTAGCTGAAGCTCTATTTACAGCAAAGCACAATTCACAAGCACATAGACACAATCTATTTACAGGTATTTACAATTACATATAAATAAGAAATAAAACAGAAATCTAAACTCCCTCCTGGGCAAATAAAGCTGCTCAGGAGGGCTCAAAGCTACCTTCTCTCTTTCTCCCTCTACTTTCCCAGACAGATAAACCAAACGAGCAGCAAAGCTTAGGTTGTTACTTGGTAGTGGAGAGATATTAGAGCAGAACAAAGAGGACGCAAAAAGACCCAGCTTCCCAGAGCAGAGTGGGACAAATTGTTGACATTTTGACTTTTTATCCCTCTCAGGAAAGCAATGAGTGATACAGACTTCATCATTAGTTTCTTTTTACAACCAATAGTCTAACTGGCCTAGGGAATAAATCTTACAAGGAGCAACTGAGGCAGCTGGGGCTGGTTAGTGTGAAACAGGAGACTGAAGGGAGACCTCATTGCTGTCTCCAGCTACCTGAAGGGACATTGTGCAGAGGCTGCTGCTGGGCTCTTCTCACAGGTAATTAGAGGCAAAACAAGGGGAAATGGCCTCAAGCTGAGGCTGAGGAGGTTTAGATTGGGTGTTAGGAAAAAGTTTTTTTCATGGAGAGAGTGGTCAGAGAGTGGAATGAGCTGCCCAGGGAGATGATGGAGTCACCCAGCCTGGATGTGTTTAAGGGTGGTTTGGATGTGGTGCTTAGGGCTATGGTTTAAGGTGAATCTTGTAGAGTAGGGTTCTAGGTTGGACTTGGTGATCCTGAGGGGCTTTGCCAACCTGCATGTTGGTGTGATTCTGTGATGCTGTAATTTGTCTCATTAAAATGTTCCAATTAGCCTCAAACCAGCACAGAAGTAGAGAGTTTCAGACTGCATTGGAGTTGTGCCTCTAGGGTGTTCTTGGATGGTTGCAAGACTTGAGGGGACTAAGCCCTTAGGTTATAAAATAAAGGTATCAGTCAGAGTTGGAAGTGACCATAAGGATCAGCCAGTTCCAACCCCCCTGCCATGGGCAGGGACACCTCACACTAGATCAGGCTGGCCACAGCCTCTTCCAGCCTGGCCTTAAACACCTCCAGGGATGAGGCTTCCACCACCTCCCTGGGTAACCCCTTCCCGGCTCTCACCACCCTCATGCTGAAGAACTTCTTCCTAACACAAGAGTGTTGAGTAGGTTGTACTCTGCTGGCACAGGAGGTCCAACCAGACACATCCTGGCACTCCTTCTTGTATGAATTACTCTGGGGGTTGTTTTTTTCTCCTTTTCTGATATGTTTTAATGTGGTTTTCCAGTGTGTGTGGCTGCTGATAACTTTTTAATAATAGTTTTAATAATAACTGAAGGCAACAATCAGCTAGAAAAAAAAAGAAATTACATTTATTGCTAAATTGGCTCAATTCAGGGGAAATTTTGGCCAATAACTTAAAAAAAAATATAATTAAATGTAATGATTTTGTTTGGTTGGTTGTTTTTCTTTCTTCCTGCAGACAACAAAAGAAATGTGTTGTTTATACTAACAGTAGTGTTGCTTTTTTCCAAGTAAGAAAGGCTGCTTAGACATATGTGCTGATATTTGACATTAAACAAAGCATAAATAACCAATAGGGGGGTAAAAAGTATTAAAAAAAAAATATATATATATATAAAATTATAAAGCATTTAAGCAGGTTTTTGTAATCTTTTTAAAGGCTTTTCATAGCAAATAAGCCAAATACATGGAATAATAATAAAAAAAAAAAAAATCAAAACCCCAAAGTAATCTTTTAATCCATCTCCTGATAATCAAAATGTCATTAATATGAAATGGAATTCTGGCAACTTGTTTCAAGTAGCTTTGTTTAAATCCAAGCAATCCATATTGCACACACTCAATTAAAAATAGTAATCAAAGAAGTTTTTAAAGCAAACTCTGGTGTTTTCTATCCACAATGTGAACAGACATCTGGGATCTCTCAGAGTTTTACCCTTCAGGCTGGTGTTGGTCTCTTCAAATTTGTTGTCAGGTCAGCTTTGCTATAAAACCTCTGATCCACTGCATCATTTTTTGTGTTTGTGTGTTTGGTGTCAGTCTGGAAGCTGTGGAATTGTCTTTTCTTGGGGAAACAAAATGAACTTTTTACCCAGGACTCGGAGACTGTTGAGATCTTTGAATCCCTGGGTTTGGGGATTGACCAAGGCAGCAAAGGGGAAAAGGATCTGGGGGTCCTAGTGGATGGGAGGGTGAGCATGAGCCAGCAATGTGCTCTGATGGGCAGGAAGGGCAATGCCATTCTGGGGTGCATTAGAAGGGCTGTGGTTAGTAGGTCAAGAGAGGTTCTCCTGCCCCTCTCCTCTGCCCTGCTGAGGCCACATCTGGAGTGCTGTGTCCAGTTCTGGGCCCCCAGTTCAAGAGGGACATAGAACTGCTGGAGAGAGTCCAACACAGAGCCACAAAGATGCTGAAGGGAATGGAACAGCTCTGTTATGAGGAGAGCCTGAGGAGCTGGGGCTGTGCTGCTTGGAGAAGAGGAGACTGAGAGGTGACCTCAGCAATGGTTATCAATATGTGCAGGGTGAGTGCCAGGAGACTGGAGCCAGGCTCTGCTGGCTGATGCCCAATGACAGCACAAAGGGCACTGGGTGCAAGCTGAGGCATATGAACTTTCATTTAAACATGAGGATGATTTTTTTTTCTCTGTGAGAGTGACAGAGCACTGGAACAGGCTGCCCAGGGGGGTTGTGGAGTCTCCCTTTCTGGAGATATTCAAAACCTGCCTGAACGCATTCCTGCATGATCTGCTCTGGCAGAGGGGTTGAACTGGATGGTCCTTTCCAGCCCCTGACATTCTGTGATTCTGTGAACTGAGAAGCTATCTCAGCAGCAGAAAAGCATGTGACAGAAAATTAAGGTGAAATTGCTTCATGAAGGCTTTTCTTAACCACTGTTTCCTTAACTGTACCTTTGCTTGCTTCTTTGGAGGGAAGGTCTCGTTTATGAGCATCTCTACAATGCTGATCAGTAGCTGAGGGGTGAATGTCAAGAAGATGGGGGCAGACTCTTTCTAGTGGTACCCAGAGACAGGGCAAGGGGCAATGAGGATAAACTGGAACCCAGGAGGTTGCACCTAAACATGAGCAGAAACTTATTTTTGGTGTGAGAGTGACAGAGCCCTGGAGCAGGCTGCCCAGAGAGGTTGTGGAGTCTCCTTCTCTGGAGAACTTCCAAACCCACCTGGAGATTGTGATCCTGGGCAAGCTGCTGTGGGTGCCTCTGCTTTGGCAGCAGGGTTGGATTGGATGGTCTCCAGACATCTCTTCTGACCCCACCATGCTGTGAAGATGCACAGAACTTTGAAGTCTCACCAGGTACTTTAGCTTTGGTGTCATAGAATCCTGCAATGCATTTGGTTGGATAGGACCTTCTAGAGTTCATCTGGTTCAACCCTCCTACTTCAGTGTCCTGAAGCTTCTTCTGAATAATGAAGCTCTGACAGGATGATGACAGAGCTCAGTGCTCCATGATTACTCCTGTCTTTGCTAACTCTTCTTAAAGCAAGAGGAGAGGACATTGCTTTTTAAATAGAGTAAGATTAATGAAGGAAATCCTGAAGCTGTTGTTAAATGTGCACCTTCCATGAATCCTCGAGTTTAAGTCTGTTGTGTCACTTAGCTTTACCTATTGTCCCTCCTTGAAACCTGATTAATAGTGTGTATGAAACAAATGCAAGGGCAAGGGAGCACTATGCTTGTCCTTTTTCTGCTTAATTGATTGTCCTGGAGATGAATTTTGCTGTTCTAAGTATTTCATACAAATAAAGGTCCGAGTAGAGACCAAACAAAATCAATACAAATTAATTCTGGATTTCTTTGCCTTCCTCCTCTTCCACAAAAGCAAGAGGAAAGAGAGTGGAGCTCCTAAGTCTAAAAGCAACATGAGCCAGGTTCCCATATATGATATTTAAATTGGAAGTTACTTCATCCATGGATCCAGTTTGCATTTTGCATTTATTTGTTATCTTCCATTTGAAAGCAAAAAAAAAAAACCAACCAAAACAACCCAACCCAAACCAAAAAGAGATTTTATCTAAGCACAATTATCATTGCATTTGTGTTGGCTACTGGAATTTGGTGGCAGTTTGTATTTTAAGTAATCCCAAGCACTAATATGGGCTGGGCAGTGACTGGCTTGAAAGCAGCCCTGAAGAAAAGGGCTTGGGGGTGCTGGTGGATGAGAAGCTCAACATGAGCTGCCAGTGTGTGTTTGCAGTCCAGAGAGCCAACTGTGTCTTGGGCTGCATCAGGAGAAGTGTGGCCAGCAGAACCAGAGAGGTGATTCACCCCCTCTACTCCACTCTGCTGAGANTCTCTTCCAACCTTGGTGATACTGTGATACTGTGACCCCACCTGGAGTGCCGTGTCCAGTTCTGGAGACTCTATTACAGGAAGGATCTGGAGGTGCTGGAATGTGTCCAGAGAAGGGCCACGAGGATGCTCAAAGGGCTGGAGCATGTCTCCTATCAGGACAGGCTGAGAGAATTGAGGCTGTTCAGTCAGGAGAGGAGAAGGCTCTGAGAAGACCTTATTGTGGCCTTCCAGGATCTGAAGGGGGCTACAGAAAAGCTGGGGAGGATCTTTTTTAGGCTGTCAGATAGTGATAGGAGTGGGGGAAATGGAACCAAGTTAGAAATGGGGAGATTCAGCCTGGATGTTAGGAAGAAGTTCTTCAGCATGAGGGTGGTGAGAGCCTGGAAGGGGTTGCCCAGGGAGGTGGTGGAAGCCTCATTCCTGGAAGTGTTTAAGGCCAGGCTGGATGAGGCTGTGAACAACCTGATTTGGTGTGAGGTGTCCCTGCCCATGGCAGGGGGGGTTGGACCTAGATGATCCTTGTGGTTCCTTCCAACCCTGACAGTTCTGTGATTCCATAATTCAGGAGGATAATTACACTCATTGCTTGGCTAACTGCAGAGTTACTGTTCAGAGTAGCTGATGTATATTTTGCTGCCATATCCATGCTACAGCAGAGCAGACCTTTTGCAAATTGATTCATTTGCATCATTCTATATACCCTTTCAGGAACCATTTTCTGATTGTGAGGAAAAGACTTCTGCTAGAATCAGTGAGCTAATTCCCAGAACTCATCTTTAGAGCTGAGGAAACTAAAAAAGAAACCAAACAAGAGATTAAATTCCACACCACATACCCCCCCCACCCCTTTATTTTTATTTTTTGCTTTCTTGAACTCCCCATTTAGTCTCCTTTTTCAAGTGCTGTACCTCTGCTGAAGTGGGAATTTTTGACAAAGAGGTAGAAAATTAATAGGAAATGCTTTGTGGTTTTTTTGTTTTGTTTTGGGGTTTTTTTTTTTGCTCATTCTTGTGGAGAAAAGAAAGAAGAAATTTGTCTCACTTTTTGTTTCTTCATACAGCATTGCAGACAAACTGTAGGGCTGTGTGGGACATGTGCCTCTAGTGTACCTTGGAGCACTTCCTTCTCCTCTGCCCATTATTGATCTCACCCAGCCACTTACTTTCAAAAGACACTAATTAAAAAAAATTAACCCACTGCAGAAATCCATTAGAATAATTCCTTCCCCACCCCCCCTTCCCCTCCTCCCTCACCTACACAAATTGCCACTGCCTGAAGCTGAAGAGAAGCAAAAATCCTGGGTGAATGAGAAATATTGTGGCTTTTAAAGGCTGCTATCCTGTGGCCCTGGAGGAATACAAGAAAGGGGACAGATCCTCTGATCACTCAAATTGGTACAAGATAAACAGAGCAAGGTTGTTTGGAAATGGCTGAAGAGGGCTAATTCCCTTGCTCTGCTTGTGCAGAGGCTCCAGGAGGAGATACTCCCACACCAGCAGGGTGACAAGCTGCATTCATCTGCAACATCTGAAGGAACTGAGTTATTTGATGTTTTGTTTTGGAGAAAAAAAAATATATTAGTGAGGACTGGTTTGTATGCAAAAAGAGTTTTAGGGTTTTGTTTTGGTTTGGTTTTTATTGTTCCCTCTGAGCCCTAGATAACTGAATCATAGAATCATAGAATCAAGCAGGTTGGAAGAGACCTCCAAGCTCATCCAGCCCAACCTAGCACCCAGCCCTAGCCAATCAACCAGACCATGGCACTAAGTGCCCCATCCAGGCTTGTCTTGAACACCTCCAGGGATGGTGACTCCACCACCTCCCTGGGCAGCCCATTCCAATGCTAATCACTCTCTCTGGCAACAACTTCCTCCTAACATCCATTGCTCCTTTTTCTCAAAGGAACAACTTCTTCGTGTCTCATCTGCATATAATTCTGGGGACTCTGCCTTGAGTTTACTGAGTGTTGCTGATTGTCTCTTGATAGCTCTCCTTTTAATAAGAAGCAGATTATCTCATCTCTCTGTGTACAGCAGCATATTTCAGAGCATAGGTATGGAAGGAGTAACTTGTATTGGCAGGAGATGAAAGTCAGATGAAGGGCTTCAAAGGCCAGCCAGGCAGGCAGAAGGCAGAGAAAAAGGTCTGTTAGGTATTGGGATGAGAAGCTTTTGAAATACAGATAACCTACAGCAGAGATGAGCTCTGTTCTCCTGGCACTAATAATTAGACAGATAAGAGGGGAAAGTGAAAGGAAGCCAGGAGATATGGACAAAGTTCAGCAGAAACCATTCTGAAATGACAAAATTTCCAGCCACGGAAGTGATATTCAGGGGGGGAAAAAAAAAAGTCAGCTAAAGCACAGGTAGGAAATCACAAAGGAGATGAAACGATTGCGCCAAGCTCGGGGACACAGACGGGGAGATAAAAGGCAGGGGTGGGAGTGATTTTGTACAGAAGGCTGAAGGCTCAGGAGGTGTTTTCATGGCTATTGCAAAAAACAAAGCAATCAGCAGCAGCAGGACATCAGCAATGGGAGAGTGGCCCTGGGGGAGCCCAGGAGCCAGCAATGGCCAAGGAGGGCAGTGGTCTGCTGGGGTGCATTAAGAACAGTGTGGTCAGTAAGTCAAGGTGAGTTCTCCTCCCCCTCTACTCTGCCCACAGCTGGTGTATTCTGTCTAGTTCTAGGCTCCCCAAGTCAAGAGAGACACACAACTGCTGGAGAGTCTATTGGAGGCCACAAAGATGCTGAGGGGCCTGGAGCACCTCTGTGAGGAGCAAAGGCTGAGAGCCCTGGGGCTGTGGAACCTGCAGAAGAGCAGCCCCAGAGGGGATCTGAGCAAAGCTCAACAAGAGCTGAGACAAGAGGATGTGGCCAGACTCTTGTCAGTGGTGCCCAGGGACAGGATGAGGTACAACAGGCACAAATTGATACATATGAGGAGAAACTGCTTTGGTGTGAGGGAACTGGAGCCCTGGAGCAGGCTGCCCAGAGAGGTTGTGGAGTTTCCTTCTGAGGAGAGCTTCCAACCCCAGCTGGGCATTGTGATGCTGGGCAAGCTGCTGGAGGTGCCCCTGCTTTAGATGGGAGGGGTGGGGGAGAGAGGTTGGACTAGAAGACCTCCAGAGATCCCATCCAACCCTCACTGTGCTTGGGATTCTGTGAACAAGAAGCATAGTCAGAGTAAGTTGGTTTATCCCTCTCCATACTGCCAGTTCCACAGCCAGATCCCTCCTTCCAGAAACACTTTTTGAGGCTAAAACAGTTGGCACAAGGAAGAAGAATTCAGCTACTTCTGAGCACTGCAGTTCTTCATCTACTTCAATCAGTATGTGTGAAAAAGCCAATCCAGAACAGTCAGAACAACACTGAACATCCTTGCTGACTGTTTTGGTTTTTTTGGGGGGGTGGGGAAGGGGAATCAAAATCCCTGCACCTACAGAGGAACTGCCTAATAACGAGG
Organism: Ramphastos sulfuratus; assembly: GCA_013399055.1. Lineage (NCBI taxonomy): Eukaryota > Metazoa > Chordata > Aves > Piciformes > Ramphastidae > Ramphastos > Ramphastos sulfuratus. The sequence continues at coordinate 16,694 of WBNM01017903.1, read as the reverse complement.
AAGATAATTAAAAGGAAATTAAAGGAGCAGCTAAGAGGGGAATATGTTTGTGGGCGGCTTAGAGGCTTTCAAGGCAACAGCTGATTTTACTCCTCAACAAAAATATGCACAACATAATCATTTTACAGAAGATCAGCCAAGAATCAAGTGTAAACCATCATACAAAGGAGCTATTAGGTTTGGGTTGGGATTTTGCTTTTCAAAGGGAAAAGAGGCAATTCTCAATTTAAAGGTAAAAGGCAAGCCAAAGCCAGGATTTGGGCACTTAATGAATGTGAAAAAGCTAATAAGAAAAACTTTTTTGTTTTTTGGAGCACATCAGAGGCAGGAAGCTTGCCAGAGAAGCAGTCAGACTGATAGATGATCAAGGAGGAGTACTGAAGGCAGATGAGGCCATTGCAGAGAATGGAGATGAGGTTGCACTGCTTGTTGGCTGGGGTGGAAGTTGAGGGTGGCTCTGTGCTAGAGCTGCTCTGCAGGAGGGACAAGTTTCAGGAACAATCCCATACTGAATAGCTCAAATCTGGCCCTGATGGGGCAGGATGTGAGGGCAGAGACTCTGGAGGCTCCTTACCACTTGAGTTATCAGGATAGATTGGTGGTTTGAAATGACCAGGAAAGAGCCAGAGTAGTATATGGAATCATAGAATCAGTCAGGGTTGGAAAGGACCATGAGGATCATCCAGTTCTAAGCCCCTTGCCATGGGCAGGGACACCTCACACTAGAGTAGGCTGGCCAGAGCCTCATCCAACCTGGCCTTAAACACCTCCAGGGATGAGGCTTCCACCACCTCCCTGGGCAACCCCTTCCAGGCTCTCATCACACTCATAGTGAAGAACTTCTTCCTAACATCCACTCTGAATCTACCCATTTCTAGCTTGGTTCCATTCCCCCCACTCCTATCACTACCTGACAGCCTAAAAAGTCCCTCCCCAGCTTTCTTGTAGCCCCCTTAGATAATGAAAGGTCACAGTAAGGTCACCTGGGAGCCTTCTCCTCTCCAGACTGAACAGCCCCAACTGCCTCAGTCTCTTCTCACAGCAGAGCAGCTCCAGCCCTCTGAGCATCCTCATGGCCCTTCTCTGGACACCTTCCAGGAAAGTAAGACAGACACACAAAATTATCCCATAATCACAGCAACATCCAGGTTGGCAAAGTCATAGAATCAAGCAGGTTGGAAGAGACCTCCGAGCTCATCCAGTCCAACCTATCACCCAGATCTAGCCAATCAACTCTGGACACCTCCCAGCACATCCATAGCCCTTTTGTAGTCAACATGTTTGGCAAAAGCTGTGTGACTACAGGGTAGGAAATGAAGCATCTATAGGACAGCCTTTCTTCTAGGCATGTGCTTCCTCTGTGTCTATCTCTGGAGTGGTCAGGTCATGGGTCTGGCCACTGCAGAGCTCTGAGAGCAGGAACTACCACCTTTGGTTTGACTGGCCTCTCCTTGTGTAGAGCCCTATGCCTGTGGCCAACCTCTCCTGTATCCTTGTAGAAGAGGAAGTCAAAAGAGAGTCCCAGAATCATAGAATATTAGAAGTTGGAAGGGACCTGCAGAGATCATCGAGTCCAACCCCCCTTGCCAAAAGCAGGAGCACTTAGGGCAGTCTGCACAGGAATGCATGCAGGTGAGGTTTTGAAGGTCTCCAGAGAAGGAATCCTGGAATCCCAGAGTGGTGGGGGCTGAAAGGGCCCTTTGGAGGTCATTTAGTCCAACCCCTTTGCTAGAGCAGATTGCAGCTGATGGTGTCCAAATGGCAGCAGATGTGGCAACTTTTCATCAGTGGTGGTAGCTGGGAACTTCTGGTCCAGTACTTAGTTACTGATTGACACAGAGGTAGCACATCCCTGAAAGAAAGGTTGTCCTAGAGGTGCTTTACTTCTTAGACTGTGGTCACATGTTTTTTGCTGAACATGATATTATGCTCTGGCTTTTCCATGCCCCTTCCACATATTGATATTCTCCTTTCTTGGCCCTTCCAAACTGCCTCCTTGTACTTTTTCACAGACTGCATTGGATAGGAAAGGACCCTCGGAGCTCCTCTTTTCAACCTCCTTGCAGCAAGCAGGAACATTTCCAACTAGGTCAGTCTGCCCAGGGCCACACCAAATCTGGTCTTGAATATCCCCAGGGATGGGATCCCAGCCACATCCCTGGGCAACCTGTTCCAGTATTTACCACTCTTCTTGTGAAGTACTTCCTCTTAATGCCCAACCCATGGTGGGGAGGTTGGAGTAGATGGACATGGAACTGTTGGAGCCAGTCCAGAGGAGACCACAAAGATGCTGAGAGGGCTGCAGCAGCTCTGCTATGAGGACAAGCTGAGAGAGATGGGGCTCTGCAGCCTGGAGAAGAGAAGGCTTCCAGGAGACCTTAGAGTAGCCTTCCAGTAGCTGAAGGGGGCTGCAGAAAGGCTGGGGAGAGACTATTGACAAGGTCTTACAATGACAGGATGAGGAGGAATGGGTTTGAACTGGCAGAGGGGAGATTGAAACTGGATGTTAGGAAGAAGTTGTTTGCAGTGAGGGTGATGAGACACTGGCACAGGTTGCCCAGGGAGGTTGTGGAGCAGAGAATCACAGAATGTGATCACAGATTCTGTGTTTGTGCTCCACAACCTCCTTGGAGGTGTTCAAGGCCAGGTTGAATAAGGCCTTGAGCAACCTGTTCTATGGCTGGGGGTTAGAACTGGCTGAGCTTTGAGGTCCCTTCCAACCTCAACCATTCTATTCTATGCTTCTCTGATCAATCAGGTCCCTTCCAACCTCAGACATATGCTACACAGGAGAATACCAAAGGATAAACCAAGCACTTCTGGGATTCTGTTGATAGCATTTCCTGATTTAAGTCACAAAACCAAAACAGAAATAGAGCACAGACAAGCAGAAGACAACTCTGATCAATTATTGGCCCCGAAGAACACAGACTGTTTTGGCAGATCATGTGAGAATTTCACAGCTTGGGAAAGAGCCTTGGTAACCAAATAAATTTCTTTTTATTGGCAACTCCTTCTAAAAACTGCAAAGGGTGGACTGGAGAGCAGGGGACTTAAATGCAGATTGGCAGTGAAAGCTGCGGGTCGCAACTGCGGCGTAACGACGGCGGTTTGGGAACCTGGCCTTGCTTTTGTGGTATTTATGTTCTGTTGAACAAACTTTGCCATTAATTATCATCCAAGCTCCAGTTAATAATCAATTCCTGCCACAATTAGCCCATCAGTTATATTGTCTAATTAAGAAGTGGTGAGTGATTGGAATTCCAATGCAGTAATACAGGCACAGGCTGCGATCCTAAACAAATAGGAGCGGGAAGCTACTGAACAGAGCTGTCTGATATCTGCTGGCAAAACTCTTTCACTCTGGACCATTAGCTCCCAGCTCTGCTGTTCCATACAAATGACCAATTTCTGCTAATTCTCAAAGCTAATTCTTTCAAACCATTATTTTGTATACATGGTGTTAAAGCTTTTCACTTGTTTACATTAGCGTAATTATGGCAATTGTCTTCCAAGCTTACTCCACCAAAATCACTCAGAATTGAGCTTTAGCCTATTTTTAAGTCCAGTTCTCTAAAGCAAAGTATCTGGAATTGGTACTGATTAGATCTTCTCTTATTCAGCCCAAGTGGGGGAGGGCTGTTTAGAAGGGCTTGTAGCAATAGGGTGAGGGGCAGTGGTTTAAAACTGAAGCAGGGTAGACTTAGGTTGGACAGAATAAGGAGTGTTGGGTTTAAACTGGCAGAGGGGAGATTGAAACTGGATGGTAGGAAGAAGTTCTTTACAGTGAGGGTGCTGAGACACTGGCACAGGTTGCCCAGGGAGGTTGTGGGGCACAGAATCACAGAATGTGATCACAGATTCTGTGATTCTGTGCTCCACAACCTCCCTGAAAGTGTTCAGGGCTGGGTTGGATGAGGCCTTGAGCGACCTGTTCTAGTGGGAGGTGTCCCTGCATATGGCAGGGGGTTGGAACTGGATGAGCTTTGAGGTCCCTTCCAACCCAAACGATTCTATGATTCCATGATTCTGTGATTCGATGATTCCACGATCCTATGATTCCACGATTCTATGACTAGGAGGAAGTTCTTTGGCTGCTCTCTCAACCCTCTCTGTACCCACCCTGTGCTGTAGACTACTGTGTTTAGCATCTATGTGTCTTGTATGTTCAGCTTCATTGCCTGTAGAGGAAACATCATCCCCCCCAAAATCTTGAAAGCTCATTTTGGGAATGTGTCCTAATAATACTGACAACAAACTGCTGTACATCAAAGTTGTGGCAGAAGCTGATCCAGTTGTACTCAGCCAGGTGTTGAGATGAGGCTGGAGACCTTTTCTGAGGAGGGATGACTCATAGAATCATAGAATGGTAAGGTTGGAAGGGACCTCAAAGATCATCTAGTTCCAACCCCCTGCCATAGGCAGGGACACCTCCCACTAGCACAGGTCACTCAAGGCCTCCTCCAACCTGGCCTTGAACACCTCCAGGGAGGGAGCAGCCACAACCTCCCTGGGCAACCTGTGCCAGTGTCTCACCACCCTCACTGTAAAGAACTTCCTCCTGACATCCAGTCTAAATCTTCTGTTCAGGCCGGCTCATCACAAAGCAATTGGTCCAAATCATTAAAGGACAAACTGTTGCTCCAAGCAGCTGGCCCAAATTACTAGAGGATTTTGATTCTAGACCCTGCTTGGGGTGGGCAAACTGCTTCCTACAAAATTAGATCTTGAGATTAGGGAATGGTTTGGGTTGGAAGAGACCTTAAAGATCATCTAGGTTCAACTCCTACTGCACCAGCTTGCTCAAGGCCCCAGCTAACCTGGCTTTGAACACCTTCAGGCTTGGAGCCTCTACAACTTCTCTGGGCAACCTGTTCCAGTGCCTCACCACCCTCACAGGGAAGAATTTCTTCATAATGACTAGTGTCAATCCAGCTTCTTCCAGTTGGAAGCCATTACTCCTGGTCCTGTCACTCCATGCCCTTGTAAAAAGGTCTGTCTTCAACAGAGGGCTTCCCTCATAGCAGAAGGCTTCTATCCTCCTCATCACTGTTGTGCCTCTTCTGGCTCCACTCCAACAAGTCCCTATCTGTGCTGAGAGCTCCAGAGCTGGCCCCAGCACTGCAGGTGTGGTCACAGAAGAGCAGAGGGACAGAATCCCCTCCCTGCCCTGCTGCCCAAGCTGCTGGGAATCAGCCCAGGACACAACTGGAGCTGGGCTGGCAGCGCTGGGTGCTGGCTCCTCTCCAGCTTTGCACCCAGCAGCATCCCCAAGTTCCTCTCTGTAGAACTTCTCTCTATCTCGTGTACTCTACTCTTTAACTAGCTGGAAAAGATGAGCTTACAAGTAACACCCTAATGACAGCAACATTTTCTTCTCCCTGTGACTGCCCAGCAGTGAGCTGACCCCTCCACGTCCCACTCTCACCCCAAAACACTTCGGGGTGGAGTTCCACCAGCAGCTCTCAACCCTCTGAGTCACAGCCCGAAGCTGGGCTTTAAGGAGTGTTCACACGGTGGGGAGACCCAAGGAACCTGGTTATTGTGTGACACAGCCAAGCTTACAATTCCTCTGCCAGAGATGAAACTAAAGCTAATTAAAAATAATGAGGGTGGTGTTACGTGGCGCTGCTGTGGTTCAGGGTTCACGTGCCTGCCCCAGAGCTGCAGTGGGATGGTCCAGGCAGCTGATCCTGCCACAAACTCAGCTTTTGTTTGATGTTTCCATCTGCTTTTTTTTTTTTTTTTTTTTT
>WBNM01017902.1:1360-12636 GCA_013399055.1 Ramphastos sulfuratus | reverse complement strand
CAGTATGAGCTGGAATTGAAGGAGACTGAGTGGTATGCTAGCATAGACATTGCTATGCTTTCTTCTCTATTCCTATAGCAGAGGAATACAGGACTCAGTTTGTTTTCACCTGGAGAGGAATCCAGTATCAGTGTAACTGTTTACCTCAGGGCTGGTAACACAGTTCAATGATCTGTCACTCAGTGATCCACAATGCACTGGAGAAAGGTAAAGCTCCAGAGAATCTGCAATGTGACAACGTGGGGTAAAACTGGTAAGGAAGTCTTCGAGNCTGATTCCTCTGTCCATGGCACTGACAAAGATGTTAACCAGCACTGGTGCCAACACTGACCCCTGAGGGATGCCACTTGTCACTGGTCTCCAAGTGGACATTGTGCCCTTGATCACCACTCTCTGTGTGCCACCATCCAGCCAATTCCTTCGATCAGATTGTTGATTCGGTCAGATTGTTAAACCTCTGCATGATGTGACTTGCAAGAGAAAAAACTTTGAGTGGGGACCTGAACAACAAGCAGTCTTTGATCAGATAAAGAGAGAAGTAGTCCATGCAATTGGGCTTAGGACCCATCCAAATTGATCTGGACATTAAAAGCGTTCTGTATACAGCTGCAAGTGACAATGGTCCAACTTGGAGCCTTTGGCAGAGAGCTCCAAGTGAAATATGTGGTGATCCGCTTGGTTTCTGGAGTCGTGGCTACAGAGGTTCAGAGGCAAATTACACTCCAACAGAGCAAGAAACATTATCAGCTTATGAAGCAGTAAATGCAGCTTCTGAAGAAAGTGGAACTTAGCCACAACTTCTTTTAGCTTTTAGATTATCAGTTCTGAACTGGATGTTCACAGGTAAAGCTTCATCACCACATCATGCCACAGATGCAACCTGGTCTAAATGGATGGCTTTGATAACCCAAAGAGCATGAATGGGAAATCTTGAGTGACCTGGTCTGCTGGAAGTGGTCATTAATTGGCCAGAAGGCACAAACTGTACAACACCTCCTGAGGAGCAAGTAGCTCATGCTGAGGAAGCTACTCCTTATGGTGACCTCTTTGTTGAGGAAAAGAACTGTGTTTTGTTCACAGATGGTTCCTATTATCTTGTTGGAAATAAACAAAGATGGAAGTCATAAATATGGAGTTCCTAACCCACCTCTAACAGCCATCTGCTGTCAACCTATCAAGTAAGAAGCAACAGAAATTCAGTAGTACAAGCACAACCATTTGTCAGAAAGAATTCATATTACTGTTTCCGACGCTAATAAGTAGTGTTGGATTTTAACTTCTTCTCTTATTTTTTTTTCCACTGAATATCTGTTACTCCATAAAAATGTTTGAATTCTCCTTTTTGAATAAATTACTAAATTTACAGTCCAAAATTAATACTCAGGTCAGGTACAAGCTGTATTGCTAGTCATCTAATGCAAACTGAGGAAAATAATTCTTCTGAAGAAGGCTTTTTAATCATAAAATTTGCCCCAGAGTTTGCCATATAATAAGGTATTAGAATTCACAGACCATATTAATTAGGAGTGATGTCGTTAGGCAAGGCAACTGTGTTACATGGTTTACATTTCTAGCAATTGTGCTATTTCATTTGAATTTGTAGTGGTTTAGAGCTAACACTATAGCCAAATCCTAAATTATATACAAGAAGTAGGAACTGCCTGGACATTTTATTAATACAAAGTAAATAAAATAGCATATTTGTTATAGACAAAAAGTAATAGATGAGTCTATGTAATTTCATTTGTTTGCTGGACTAGTATGTGATTTGTTGCACAAACTGTTCTCTCTCTGCTGCTTCTTTCCTCCTCTTTGTCCCTGTGTAGGCTGATCTTGCATAGCTACACTAACTTTGGCTGAGTGGGGCTTGATTTTCTGTCTGTGGGGGGAAGAAGAAGAAGAAGAAGAAGAAGAAGAAGAAGAAGAAGAAGAAGAAGAAGAAGAAGGAGAAGAAGAAGGAGAAGAAGAAGAAGAAGAAGGAGGAGGAGGGAAGGTGTTGTTAGTCTGTACATCTTTAAATACACTTCTGTATTCCTCTCCAATTCAGTAAGAGCTGAATTCTATTTTAAGCCCTTTGAGATTCAAATAAATTAATTTTGTCTGCTCTTTATAAACCATCGACAACCATCAACACTTGAAAATTTGTTAGAGGAGTCTTACAACCAGAGTGCTACTTTCAAGTTCTAAACCAGATTCAGAACACATTTGGAGCTGCTGTAGCTGTCAGGCTGCCTGTTCTCATTAGTTATACTATGTTGGTACCTAATTTAAGCTAGGTGTAACCTGGAGCACGAAGCCTAGGATGACACAAATAGGATCAAAATGAGCATATGTTTTCTTTCATGGTGTTATGAATGATGCAAAATTAACAATCAATATTAATTTTGATATCCAGGCAGAGATAGTTAATAACTGTGAAAATTGTTTATTAACATTAAATCTCACCAGAAAACTTAGTTGTAAGGTTAAAAATGCAGGGTTTGGAAATTTATACACACAGGGAACAGGCAAAACTGGAACACTTTAAGAGGTACCCAGCAAAGGCAAACATTTTTACTGGAAGAGAAGGTTTGTGTGGTCACTGCTTGTGGTTCGTTATCCTGCTTAGCCACTGGATGGACGCAGGAAGCTCCTTTCTGCTTATGGCAGAGGGCAATTAGTGATTACAAGAGGCTTGAAGTATTTATTCAAAAAATATTATCAGACAGTACCCAAAGCACATGGAGGGGTTGCTGTCGGTGGTCTCAAAGCTGTTAGAGGCTTTGGAGTTTTCCCCAGGCTTCTGGGTGCTGTAGAAAGGAGGCAGACAAGCTCTGACCTGGTCGTGACTCTCTGAATGATCTGTGTTATCTCCAGGACTTCTTGTCTTGGCAGGAGGTTTTCAGGTGCAGGCAGGATGTCTTGTGGTGTGCAGTCTCAGCACGGTGTCATGCTGGCTGTGCAGGCTGATCGCGTGCAGGCATTCAGAGACAGATCCTGGTAAACCTTTGGCAGGCAGTTTCCAGGCAGCTCAGGATATAAGGCAGCATGAATACAACAGCAGAGAGCAGATACAATGACAAAGCACACATACAACAGCAGAACACAGGTTGTGCTCCCTGCTCATCTCCTTTTATCCATACAGCCCAAGACTAATGGGCCTTTGGACACAGAATAGCCAATCAGAATGGCAGTTAGCCAAGCTTGACCATATTAGGTGAAGCCATAGGCTTGCTTTACCCAAATGTGGGCAGAGCACAGCCTTGCACAAGGCAAGCTGTCTACGTTGTTTACTGCAGGGTTCAAAACAAGTCTGGGCAGGCCACAGACCTCAGACTCAGTGGATCCAGGCTCTTTTGTCTTCTTTCCTGTGGTTGCTTCTCCCCAAAACAGAGAGAGGGAGAGCATAAAAAACATATCTGGGCAGGCCAGGACATGTATAAGCCTATTTTGACCTTCTTAGGTCTACCACGACACATGGAACTATTAATCTGCTCTTTTCTACTTGCCACAATCATATTGTACAGTAATAAGTGATGTGTGATGCTCAGATCCTTTGCTTTGTGGGCTGGGGCGTGTTCTTTCCTCTTCTGGTAGTGATCAGTGAAATGGATGGAGATTTTGAGAGGATTTTAAATTAAATGGGAAAGTCAAAGTGGTTGATTTGCTTGTAATATAAAACAGTGAGAAGGCTGGAAAGAGCTGCTGGTTTTGATAGTCCCAAAGAAAGAGGAATAAGGCTGTAGACATCCTCTTTGGCAGGGTTGTTGCAGAGCCTCAGGCCTGTGCAACCTCTAAAGCTACCTGTGAGCAGTGGTGAGTCCTTCCAGGCAGGGGCATAGAACCAGCGAGGACAACAGAAGCATGGCTTCATGAAATGTTCTCTGAGGCAAAAATAAGAAAAGGTGCCACAAATAGGATTTATTTGCTACTCCTTGGGATATATGAACATTCTGTTTTCAGAACATGCAAAACCAAAGCATTCAGAAAAGAAGCAGACTCATGGGAAGCTTTTAGAAAACAAAAATATCTCTGCTGTCAATGTGCAGCTGCATTATTCATATGTATAAAATCCTGACTGGCATCTGATGGAGGAGATGAGTCATAGAATCATAGAATTATAGAATGGTAAGATTGGAAGGGACCTCAAAGATCATCTAGTTCCAACCTACTGCCATAGGCAGGGACACCTCCCACTAGCACAGGGCACTCAAGGCCTCCTCCAACCTGACCTTAAACACCTCCAGGAAGAGAGCAGCCACAACCTCCCTGGGCAACCTGTGCCAGTGTCTCACCACCCTCACTGCAAACAACTTCCTCCTAACATCCACTTTCAATCTCCCCTCTGCCACTTCAAACCCATTGCCCCTTGTCCTGGCATTCCCAGACCTTGTCAATAGTCCCTCCCCAGCCTTCCTGTAGGTCCCCTTCAGATACTGGAAGGCTACTCTAAGGTCTCCTGGAAGCCTTCTCTTCTCCAGGCTGCACAGCCCCAACTCTCTCAGCCTGTCCTCACAGCAGAGCTGCTGCAGCCCTCTCAGCATCTTCCTGACCCTCCTCTGGACTGGCTCCAACAGTTCCATGTCCTTCCTGTGCTGGGGGCTCCAGAATTGCACACAGTACTCCAGGTGGAGTCATAGCAATGCCAAACAAATTGCACAGCTTGGATATTGGTATATGTACATCATTTTAGTATTTGTATTCACATTTTCAGTGCCTAGGAAAGTGAGACAGGAACTAGACAGCACCAAAAAAATCTCATGCAGATAAATGTGATACCTGCCACAAGCCTGCAGAAAAGTCATTTAGTGGGCCTGAGTGGGTACAAAGCTTGGTCCTGGGAGGAGACAAAGGTATTAAATGTGAGCATTGCATGCATAACAAGTTAAGCTTTTTTATTAAATTTCTTCAGGGAAAAGAAAATGAAAAAAAAAAAAAAGCTTTTAAGTTCTTTAGAACTGTGGAGTTGTATAGCAGTATAATCTTCTGTTCCCTTCTTTGTCAGGATCATTTCTGTTAATTGTTATGGTTTAGGTCCAAATGACAACAAACCATCACAGGTCCCTTGCTTACTCACCCATTATCCCTGGTGAGATGGGGAGAATTGGAAGAAAAACGTAAAAAACTCGTGGGTTGAGATAAGGACAATTTAATAGGGCAACAGAAACAGAGGAGAAATAATATTAACAGGAATGCTAATAAAAAAAAAAAAAAAAGAAAGAATGTGTGAAGAGAGTGATGCACACTGCAATTGCTCACAACCCAGAAACATGTTCAGGCTTTCCCTGAGCAGTCCTTCCTCCTTCTCTTGACCAGTTCTCACAGTTTTATACTAAGCATAATATCACATGTTACTGAGTATCCCCTTGGACAGCTCAGTGAGCTATCCTGGATGTGCCCCTCCCAGCTTCTTGTTAAAATTAACTGTTTCCTAGCCAAACCCAGGGAATTAAGAGTCAGAGCATAACAATTTTTCAAACTTGTTGGCATACTAATTAATAGATGAAGTCGGGAGGCTCACTTTTGCCTGTAAAACCAGAGGATGGCTCAGTGAAAGAGAGATTTATACCAGAATCTGTATGAGGTTATTTTGTTTAAATATAAACATATAGAAGCTTTAAAGTTACACTTGATTTTTGTTTTCTTCTCTCTCCTATAACGTGCGTTACACTTGACTCTGAGTTCGTGAGACGTGTGGGTACCCTGGTACAACTAGGCGTAAGGACTGTTACTGTACACAACATTAAAGGGGGTTACCAATGACAAGGACAGAATGATCACTAAAAAACCGAAGCAAACCAAATCAAACCAAACCAAACCAAACCAAACGGAATCAAACCAAACCAAACCGGATCAAACCAAACCGAACCAAACCAAACCAAACCAAACTAAATGAAACCAAACCAAACTGAACCAAGCCAAACGGAATCAAACCAAACCAAACCGGATCAAACCAAACCGAACCAAACCAAACCAAACCAAACTAAATGAAACCAAACCAAACTGAACCAAGCCAAACGGAATCAAACCAAACCAAACCGGATCAAACCAAACCGAACCAAACCAAACCAAACCAAACTAAATGAAACCAAACCAAACTGAACCAAGCCAAACGGAATCAAACCAAACCAAACCGGATCAAACCAAACCGAACCAAACCAAACCAAACCAAACTAAATGAAACCAAACCAAACTGAACCAAGCCAAACGGAATCAAACCAAACGGAATCAAACCAAACCAAACTGGATCAAACCAAACTGAACCAAACCAAACCAAACCAAACGGAATCAAACCAAACCAAACTGGATCAAACCAAACCAAACTGAACCAAACCAAACCAAACTGAACCAAGCCAAACGGAATCAAACCAAACGGAATCAAACCAAACCAAACTGGATCAAACCAAACTGAACCAAACCAAACCAAACCAAACGGAATCAAACCAAACCAAACTGGATCAAACCAAACCAAACTGAACCAAACCAAACCAAATCAACCGAATCAAACTAAACCAAATTAAAAAAAACAAAACAAAACAAAACAAAACAAAACAAAAAAAAAAAAAAACCCCGACAAACCCAAAAGTAAAAAACCTCAAATCACTCAAGCATAACCCTAACCACCAAGGTACTTTAAAGGTATTTTCATGCTGCATCAGAAAATATTTCCTTAAGGCTGTGACTGAAATAACAGATGAGATTGTTTTGCTAGTTTAAGTGTATAGATATGCATTTACTGAAAAGTAGCAAACTCACTTTGCAACAGTCTGTAATTGTATTGACTTTGTGATATTAGTAATTTCTCAGAATGTTGCATCCATTTTGTATTTCATGTGTCTTATGCCTAAATGCTAGCTGCAATGTATGATAAATCATGATGGTTTAGGAGTTCCCTGACCCCCACTATGAAAATCCCCCAGACTAGACTCAACCAGCTGGAAGTTAAGGACTGAAGCTCTATTTACAGCTCAGCACAATGTACAAGCAGAGATAGACACAATAGACAGGAACAGTTACAGACATAGACAAGTTAAAGGGAATACAGAAACACAATCCCCCTCCCAGAAGTCAGAGACCCCAGGAGGGGCTTCCAATCACCCTTCCACCTTCTCCCCGCCCCTCTACCTTACCCCAGGGTCTGCCTTACATGCAAGGTGAGTTTGGAGGATGGGCAAGGGGGTTAGAAGCAGTGATGAGTTGGTTTACACAGCAGAAGGCAGAGACATAGCAGCTCCCAGAGAGACTCTCTGTGTTATCTATATTTGTGTTGTTTTTATACATCTCCTCAAGCCTATGAGTGAAGCAGACATCACCACTGTTTGCTTTTCACAGCCTATCATCTAATTTTTTCATTAAAATATTCCAATTAGACTCAAACCAGACACTTTCACCGTCTTGCTGTAGCAATACCTTCCTTCTAATCACAGTGTAATTCAGGAGTTTACAGGAAGGTTTTTGCTTGAAAATTTATCTTAGAATAGCAAACCATCACAAGCATACATACATACATAGCTCTCTATTAAAACTCTAATCCCTAGCTAGCTAAAAAATGCTAAAACACAGTATTAAGTTTTAAATAAAAGTTTCTAGAAGAAATTCATAATCTCAGACTTCATCTTGGACTTCAGTAATTTATTCTGCTGAGTTAAATGATTTGAATCAATGTCTATGGCTTTCAACACTAGAAGAAAAAAATCTGACAACAGTGAAGTATCAGGTGCATAGCAAATGCCATTACTTTATCAGCCAACACTATGTTACTTGTCTGTTAATGCAGATCATGTGTATTTCCCAGGTACTGCTAAAAGAGTTATATCTGGAGTAAAAATAATTATAAATCAATAGAAGACTCTGCTCAACAAACAAATGACCTGACTCACAGGGATCTGGTAGTCAAGAAGATTTACTTCCATTCCATTCGCAACGAGATATGGCTCACTGTAATAAAATTCTTTTGGGGAGAATGGCAATGAAACTCTGTTATTACCAATATAAAGTCTAAATTTGCCTTTTTGATTACAGGCTCATTCCTTCCAAATGGGAGCAATAGAGCAAAAATTATTATTGGGCTTACATCAATGGCATGTGTAAAATATACAGTCAAACCCGAGATGTGTATGTCTTAAAATGGTTCTGAGAAGGACAGGATTATNTTTTATTTGTGTCAGCAAGCCTATGAGTGAAGTAGACATCACCATTGTTTCCTTTTCACAGCCTATAATATAATTTTCTCTATTAAAATATTCCAATTAGCCTTAAACCAGTACATCTATGAAGACTGGTAATAAACCATGTCCCTTCCCACCACATCTATGCAACTTTTAAACACCTCTAGGGGTGGTGATTCCACCACCTCCCTGGGAAGAGTATTCCAGTGTTTGAGAGCTCTTGCAGGGACGAAGTTTCTTTTAATATGCAATCTAAACCTGTCTGGTGCAACTTGAGGCCATTTCCTTTCATTCTATTACTTTTTTCTAGGGAGAAGAGACCACCTTGCTACAGCCTTCTTTCAGGTGGTTGTAGAGTGCAGGAAGATCTCACCTCAGCCTCCTTTTATTTATCCAAGCTACATAGTCCCAGTTCCCTCAGTGGCTCACCATAAGAACTTTTCTCCAGACACTTCACCAGGTTCATTGCCCTTCTCTGGAGCCTCTCCAGTATGTCAATGTCCTTTTGTAGTGACGGTCCCAAAACTGAACACAATACTAAAAGTGTTGCTTCACCAATCCTGAGAACAGGGGAACAATCATTTGCTGGTCTTACTGGTGACACTACTGATACAGGTCAGCATACGTTGGCCTCCCAGGCAATCTGGTCACACTGCTGGCTCCTATTCAGGTGGCTGTTGATCAATACTCCCACATCTTTGCTGAACATCTTTCCTGTCATTCTCACTCAGTCCTGTAGTGTTGCATGGCCTTGTGACTTAAGTGCAGGACACAACAGTCAGTGTTAGAACTCATACAATGGCCTTGACCCATTGATTCAGCCTGCCCAGGTCTCTCTTTCCCAGCCTTGCTGAAGGGTATGTGTGCTATTGGCTTCTCTTCTGCACTGTTAGGAGGGTAATGCAGATCTCCACTTGGTCTAGAGGAAGATGTCCCTGCCCATGGATAGGAGTTGGAACTAGAAGATCTCTAAGGTCCCTTCCATCCCAAACCATGCTGTGATTCTGTGATCTCTGCACTGAGCCTTCTCCAGCAGATCAACCCTCCCTCCCAACTTAGAGTCATCTGCAAATTTACTGAGGGTGCAATCAATTCCCTGGTCCACATCATTGATAAAGACATTAAACACAAGCCACATTACTGAGCCCTGGGAAACACCACTTGTCACAAGCTGTCAGTGGGATTTAATTCCATTCATTACTACTCCTTGGACCTGATCATGCAACCATTTTTTTTTGTCCAGTGGAGCATCTACCCATCCAAACCATAAACAGGTGATTTCTCCAGCAGAATGCTATGGAAAATGGTGTCAAACACTACTAAGTCCAGGTAAACACTACTACAATATTTCTAATAAATTTTAGCCAACAGTGAAATGGCAGATGATAGAGAGCCTTGCAAGGGGAGGAGTAGGTCAGGAGAACCACTGTCACAAGCCTCTTTGGTCCCACATGGGGTTCCTTGCACAGAAAAGCAGCAGTGGATTTACATGGTACACACCACAGGCCATACAGTTCTGGGAGGAATACCCAGTTGTCTGTGTGGGCACAAAGTCTCCACCCAAGTGCCACCACACAGACAACTGACCTTTGCCTTGGTCTTCAGCAGCAAAACTTCATAGAATCATAGAACAGTAAGATTGGAAGTGACCTCAAAGATCATCCAGTTCCAACCCCCCACCATAGGCAGGGACACTTCCCACTAGTACAGGTCACTTAAAGTCGCACTCAAGGTGAGACACTGACACAGGTTGCCAGGGAAGTTGTGGATGTTCCCTCCTTGGAGTGGTTCAAGGTCAGGTTAGATGAGACCCTGAGTCCTGGAGATACACAGATCATCCAGAGGAGATCAGGACCAGGTCAGAGATGTCTGCCTCCTTTCCCCAGCAGCCCAGGAAGAACCAGAAGTCTCAGTGGGTGGCAAGAATTCCCTGAAAGCATTTGGGTACTGTCTGAAGCTGTAGCCAGTCCTGCCAGTCGGGAGATCAATTTGTGACTAAATACTTAAAGCCTCTTGTAACTCACTATTGCCTTCTGCCATCAGCAGAAAGGAGCTCCTTGAGGCCACCTAGTGGGCAAGTGATATATTGACCACAAGCGGTGCACTGCCCGCAGCAACCTTCTCTGCCAGTTCAATCGAGTTCAATTAATGTTATATTATCAGCAGTTATTGCTAGAGCCTGCTCTAACCTGTATAAAGTTTCCACGATCAATGCAAAGAACTGATTATTATTAAAGTTACTGGTCGGGGTGGGGAGAGTTCTGAATATTGAATATTAATAAACAATATTAAATGTTGAAAACATCATCTCACATTAATTGATTACCCCTCCACTACGCTGCCATATCTTGACTATTACATCTATTATCAAGCTGTTGTTCAGCTCAACAGAGGACATCTTGAACTGAAGGCCAGAGTAGGGAACGTATCACTGAAGATGTCAAACTGTGTGGCTGTTGTTTCTGTTTTGTAGAAGGTTTTAAATATGAAGTTATATTGAACTTTGGTCTTCACAAAACAAAAGCATTTTCACAGGGTTCAGGAATGATTCAAAAATATATATAATCATGAAACACAGATTCGTCCTTGTCTTTTCTGGCGTGGCATGTTCTGAAGGAGATCCATTGTCTTCAGACAATGAAAATAGATTGCTTTTAACGTTTTAAGTCAGTAGAATTAGAGATGATTTATCACTGTTTCTAAAACAACTGATTGTAGAATGAGAAAAGAATTTTCTTTCTTTGTTTCTTGTCAGGGAAAATTATCTTGAATCCAAAATTACTGGATTCATGTTGCTCAGACCACTGCAATACTTTGATTTTTTTTTTTTTTTTAATATGGAGCTTTGGAGTGGAATCAAATCAGTGTTTTTCTTCAGAGAACTGTGTATGTGATGTTCAGCTGAACATCTGTGTCATTAAAACGCAGACTGGAACTATAAATGAGCCTGTTCTAGCTTGATTTTATTTAAAATTTGCTGGTAAATAATACTCAAATAGAAAAATTTTCCTTCTAAACCAGTCCCTGCCCCCTCCCCCCACCAAAAAAAAAAAAGAGAAAAAAAAAAAAAAAAGAAAAAGAAAAAAAAGAAAAAGAAAAAAGAAAAAGAAAAATAAAAAAAAAAGAAAA
>WBNM01017899.1:0-30273 GCA_013399055.1 Ramphastos sulfuratus | reverse complement strand
TGTTCTTATCCATCTCAGCAAGCCTATGAGTGCAGCAGACATCACCACTGTTTGCTTTTCACAGCCTAGAATATAATTTTTTTACAAAAATATTCCAATTAGCCTCAAACCAGCACATCAGCAAAAACCCAGCACTGACATCTTGTGCAATAGCAGGCAGGTGGCCTCACAGCTCAGCCTTTTGCTCTGGTCATTCCTATGAGAGGTATTTCTGTATCTTTTCTTACTTCGGTTCTTACAATTTTACAGTAGCTGAATGTTTGGAGCTCAGTTTCAGTGAAGTTGATCCTCTTTCTTTGTCTTCTATTCTGATATAATTTTTCTTCTCTTTCGGCATACTGCTGGGTTTGGAGAAACAATTTAAGTACCAAAAAATCAAGAGCTGGGAATGTGACCGTGACAATTAAATGTACTTACTGCTAGGCTTAGGGAGGAGGTTTCTACAAAGGAGAAAACATTAATCTTAATATGTCGTGGAAGTAAAACTAAATAAAACAACATTACAGTAGTGCTTGATTGCCCCTAGAAATAATGGATACTTCTGTAACATCTTCGGTGTGATTTTAGGCTTCAATCTGTGATGGGCAAAGAGGTGCTAACAGCAAACTCAAACCAGGTGGAAATGCTTCCTCGTGGACCTCAGCTCTTTTTGGCCTGAGGTGAGTGATGTGCAGTGATAGGCAATTTGCAGAAAGGAGACTTGAGTATGAGGCAGCTATCAGGGGAAGGTGAGGAATGCAGGCATGCTTTGTGTTATGCTTATATTGTTATATGGACCCTACAGAACATCAGTCTCCCACGCTTGATCACATAGAGAAGCAGTTCAGAAGCTATGCATTGAACAGTGGAAATGGAAAGTGTTGTCTGCTGGCCTGCTTTACATCTTGTTGTTAAAGTAGACTTAGGAAGAACCAAGATTTAAGCAGAAGATCTCTTCTGCAAAGTAGTTTTGGAAGACCTTGAGATATTAGGTTCTAGAACCACCTGTTCTGGTGTCTCACCACTCTCACTGCAAAGAAGTTATTCCTAATATCCAGTCCAGTCTATGCACTGTCATGAAGCTCACCAGAAAGTCGGGTTAGTTCTCAAAGCTAGCTACTTCTTTGCTTGACTGAGACAGAGGCATGCAGCAATCTGTTGTTCCTTCTGAAATTCCTTTTATGTTCCCAGGGTCTTCTAGTCCCAAGTATGAGCAACTTGTACCTAACCATGCTTTACTTTTTTTTTTTTTTTTTTCCCCCATCCAAGCTTAGGTTTTTCTGCCTTAAATAACATGTTGTTTTTTTTTTTTCCAAATGTTGTCCATCACTGTGTCATAATAACAAATAGTGTTAAATTTATGTAGCTAGAGAGACACTTGCTGTAGGTAGAATCTGGCATAATAGTAGGACCTAGCTAACACACACTAGAGTACATACAATTACTTCAACTGATAGTTAACAGCCATGGGAAATGCTTTTCCTAGAGAGATAAAGCTTAAAAATAACCAACAACCTCTGACTCTCCATCTGGCTGCACCTTCTTTAAAGCTGGGCTGTGAAATGTCAGATAAGCAGAGGAACTGCAGCACCTTTTGTTGCAAGAGCCTTTTATTGCCCAGAAGGATTATGTGGATGAGTCTGAAAAGCAGAGAAGCTCAGGGACAGGTCAGAAGGAGAAGCACAAGAGGGGGAAATGATGCAACTTTTTCAAGTTGCTCCAAACCCTCTTTCGCACTGCTCCTGGTGGCGTTTCCTTGGTTGTTGACATTTTCTCTGCTCAGAGCTGTGCCCATGGCAGGACGTTTGGCAGAGCACTGGCTTTGTGCCAGTGCTAGGTGTTACATGGATGGATGCTCCTGGTTCTTGTTTGTGTTGTGTTGCCACTGTCTGGCAAAGGTAAAGTGTGCTGGTTTGAGGCTAATTGGAATATTTTAATAGAGAAAATCATATTACAGGCTGAGAAAAGGAAACAATGGTGATGTCTACTTCACTCAGAGGCTTGCTGAGATGTTTAAGTACTCAAAACATTGATAAGTCAGTCTCTGGGGCACAGCGTCTCAGTCTAGCAGCTTCTAGCTTTTTTCTCCTCTGCCAAGTAACCTCAGTAACCACTTTCCTTCTAATCCTCCTGGCTGATCCTCAAAATTCACCTTGTGTGTAAGGCAGACCTTGGGGTAAGGTATAGGGGTGGGAAGAAGGTGGAAGGGTGGTTGGAAGCCCCTCCCAGGGTCTCTGATTGCTGGGAGGGGAATTGTGTTTCTGTATTCCCTTTAACTTGTCTATCTCTGTAACTATTCCTGCCTGTTGTGTCTATCTCTGCTTGTACATTGTGCTGAGCTGTAAATAGAGCTTCAGTCCTTAACTTCCAGCTGGCTGAGTCTAGTCTGGGGGATTTTACAAAGTGTGGGGGGGTGGGGAACTCCCAAACCATCACATAAGGGGACCTTGGAGCAGATGTCCTCGACTGTAAGTGTACCTCACCTAGGTGACTCCTTTTACCCTCCTTGGGGTAGTTCATGGGCTGAAGGCCTCTCTCTGCCATCACCACTTCTGGAGGAGCTTGCAATGTATCCCTCATCAATGTGTGTTGCACATCTCAAATGGGTTGGTAAGTAATCATTATCTTGAAGTGGCAGGTGGTAATTGCTGTATTAAAATTCTGTGTAGCTTATTTGCCGTGTAGGACTGCAGCAGAATTGTGTGTGCCTTGCCAGCAAGTTGATTAGAGATGCCTTAGGCATCATCTTTTCCAATTTTTAAAGAATTAATCATGCACAGTTTTCATATTAACTTAGAATAGCACAAGGGGTCAAGACGAGATGGCTCCTGCAGCATGCTCTGCCTGTTCTGTGTCATTTTGTGAGCCCAGTCTGACCTCTGCCTGCTTCTGGTGACCCACACCTGAAAGAAGAAAAGGAGAAGTATTGTAACAAAGCCACTCCTTCCAGGCAGGGTTTCTATTCCTTGTGGGAAAGAGGTAAATGAAAGAGAGTTGTTGGAGCTGCTGAGCATTCATGTGACCTTGCCAGCACTGCAGTGGCTGTGGTAGCATCTGGCAAGATGGTCAGAGTGGAGATGCTGTCCAGCACAAGTGCAGAGTGTTTTGCATTGCACAAAAATTGACAAGTGACATAACCTAAGACTACGAAAGTGCACAGCTGTTAGTGAGTTGCAGCAGGGGTTTTGCTGTCTTTATTCGATTTGACAAAGTGATTTATTCTCCTCCTCACCCCCAGTGGGTGTAGCTGTAGTGGTAAACTGTGAAAGCTCCTGGACAAAGCTGTACACAGACAATATGGTCTAAGCAATGCCCCTCATTGAATTCACTTATATACTTTCTAACAGACTGTGTGGATGAGCTCAGTGTTAAGCATTGGTCCAGATCATTAAGGCACAAGCTCTGTGGCATTAAGCAGTTGGTTAGTCTTATCTATTCAAACCCTTCACATGTGAATCTTTGTTTCTGCTTTGATCATCCTGTTGACTTCTGGGGCTGCTCTCAGCTGGTGTCCTTGCCCTTCAGATGAACCTTCACGCAGGCTGTGAAACTTTTCACTTCACAATTAGCAGTTAACACAGGTTGGATTGCTCACATGTCCTTTTAGTGCAAGGTATTCCCCTACAGTAAACCTTTTTGTGTGGACAGTGTCCTCTCAAAAGAATAGGAGTTCTTCTCAGAAGTGTAGGAACTATAAGAAGGTAGATTGAGATTAGAGACAAAGAAGTTGTTTGTGATGAGGGTGGTGAAACACAGGAATGTGTTTCCTAGACAGATGGTCTGTCCCTGGAAACATTCAGAATCAGGTTGGAGGGGACTCTGAGCAGCCTGGTCTAGTTGAAGATGTCCCAGCTGGCTCCTGATGTCCAAGAGGTTGGGTTAGATGACTTTAAAGATCCTTTCCAACCCAAACCATTCTATGATCATAGCATTCTAGTGAGCTGCTTTTGAATATCTAACAATATTTGGAGGAACAGACAGGGGCCAACATAGGCTGTAGTAGTCACCTATCTTTACACAGCTAATGGCAACAGTTTTAGTGAAGCAGTGATGATCTTGCTCAGTTTCTTAGGAGAAAGACTTTGGTTCGAGTCCATCAGTAGAGCTACATGAGGAAGGATGCTGATTTGTTTTCCATAGCCTTGGGTCCAGATGGGTTTCAAGAACTGACCAAGTCCTGTTGATGTGTTTAAACTATAGATGGGAGAGACACCTGCCACATCAGTGAACCAGTGTGGATGGACAGTGACACTGGAATAGCCACAGCAATGTGAATACCCAGGGTGAGGAGCTACCAGGGTGTACAGTATGGTCTGAGGAGTTTCCATTCTGTAAGTTGCTTTACATTTGCAAATGAAAGACCAAATCCCTGCCTTTAAAGGCTTCCAGCCTAATTCCTACTGAGGAGGTACATGGAACCACTTTGAAAGTTAAAGTTAGGCGTAAGAGGCCCTGGGCAGGCTGTGGGACTTGTGATGTTAGCTGTGAATACAGGAAAGGAGAAGTGGCAAGTGGTGAAAATAGAAGTCCCAGGACCCTCCGTGGTCCACACTGATTTGGAGGCTGTAAAATGGTTTCTTAATTTTAAAACCAGAGTGGAAATTTCCCTTATGTCTGTTACTCAGAAGGGGGAAGTTCTAAGAGAATTACCAAACTTCTGCACTAGGAAAGCTGTAGTGGTCTAAAACAAGCCCAGTTTGCTGGTTAGAATTAACTGGTGCCTAAGGATTTTCACATCAGACAGTGATGTCACAAGCACAAGATCAAAGTTATGAAATAAACATGTGAAGCAAATTACATCTTAATAATGGGTACACTGAACTCAACAGAGAAAGAAGGGTGGCCTGGCTCCTCTTTAAAGCAAAGCAAAGTGCTTGATAGCTGTGTGAAGATAAACCAGTGGGTGTCTCCAGCACCTCTGCAGCTGCCTGCTGAGGTCAGTCGGTGACTCTCTCGGTGGGTGAGGTGCTGGAACCAGCAGAGCTAACTCACACAGACCTGGCCAGGCAGGGGTTGTTCCTGCACCACTGTACAGAGAGCAAATGCAATGATTGCTTCCCTCTTTCTTCATGCAGCCTGTGTGATATGAGAAATAAATTTGTGGTGTTCCTGATTGCTGCTGCCAGCTGGTACAGTGACTTTGGCACTGGAGGTGGTTTGTGTTATGAGAATCAACATTTTCTTGATGGCTCATGACAGAGGTTGTCATGCAGCCAATGCATAGTTCTTGGAACCACTGGATGCGAGGAGCTGCTTATAGACCTTCATCCCTGCCTCCTCCCAAGAAAATGAGAGGCTTTTTTCTTCTTCCTTTTAATCTTCTTTCTCCATTTCCCCCTGTAGTTTATGTACTGGGAGTAACAGTAGAGTTACCAGTTTCAGTGTACAAATGTTACACAAGACCATCTGGCAAACTTGGATTGATCCATTAAATCTGCCTGAATGCTGCTTCTATTTTCTTGGGTTGTGGGTTGGGGTTTTTTTTGTTTGTTTGGTTTGTTTGTTGTTTTTTGTTGGGTTTTTTGTTTTGTTTTGGGTTTTTTTTTGTGTGTGTGTGTGAGTGGGTTGTTTTGTATTGTTTTGTTTTCCCTTTAAAAAAAAAATAGTTTTGGATGTATATTGAAAAAGTTCATGACTGATAATCTCTTGAAGTGGAGCTTTTTATGCCTGGAAAACTCTACTTGGATCAGCAGGAGATTAAGGTCTCTGTGAGAACTGAACAGCATTCAAATAGTTAATGCCCTAAACACAGCAGAAAGGTATCTCTCAAAGGGTGTTATGTGCTCTTTATATGCTCTCTGGTGTAGAGTAATGGAACAAAGAATGTATGAATTATAAGAAATGAAACAACTGTGGTGTGGAAAAAGTCCTAATTTTTATTCTGACACCCAAATTACCCCATTTTTAGCACCATATCTATGAGCAGAGTTGGCTCAGACAAAGTTCTCTGGCAAAAGGGCATAAGCAGAAGATAGTGCACTGAAGCAGTTGTCTGTGGTTCCTAAGTGAAGTTTAAGAGTAGTCTCTCACTCTCTTAATGGGCCACTTAGCTATGGCTCAGACCAGCTCAGCCAGTTTTATACTTTAAGGGAGTTGTTTTACTTAAAAAAAGTGAAATACTACCTATTTGAGGTTTTGCTGAGGGAATTAGTTTGAAATATTTAAGCACTATAAAGGTTTCTGACCTAAATGAACAGTGTAAGAGACCCGGGGGTCTCCTTTACCTTTGGCTTTTTTTTTTTTCCACCTGGAGAAAACTTAATGTAATCGTTACAATGTGCTATAATCTCTGTCTCAGAGGTCCCATTCAGAAATTTATCTTCCTCTTCTTTGGCATTTAAACCTGACCACTGCTTCCTGAGGACTTTGAAAGGGAAATGTTGAGACATTCATAGTTTAAGTGCATGCAGATGTCAAATTGCTTTGTGAATGATACTCAATGTTAATAGAGAAAGAAACATTGTATGGTAGAAATGAGTGACCGAGGTTTGGCTTGGTTTGGTTTGCCTGGGTTTGGCGTGCCTTGGTTTGGCTTGGTTTGGCTTGCCTTGGTTTGGCTTGCCTTGGTTTGGCTTGGTTTGGTTTGGCTTGGGTTGGCTTGGCTTGGCTTGGCTTGGCTTGGCTTGGCTTGGTTTGGTTTGGCTTGGTTTGGCTTGGTTTGGTTTGGTTTGGTTTGGCTTGGTTTGGCTTGGTTTGGTTTGGTTTGTTTGAAGGTTTTTGTCTGTTTGATTTTTTTGCTTGTTTCCTTTTATTTCACATGTTTTGTTAAAGTTGTAGTAAAATACATCTTAGAAACTCCCCTCTAAACTGCAGCCAAGGAATTCCAAGAGCTCAGTGTTGGTGTTTTTTAAAAGATGGGTGAATGGTCAAGAACAAAAGAAAAAAAATCAAGTGAAAATAAAGCAAACTTTTTTCTTTTCTTCTTTTCCTTCCAGAGCTGAAGTATGTTTGAAAATGACATAAGGAAATCGATGGTGGAGGTGTATTCTGGCAATTAAAAAAGTGATAATTCAGATGCAACTTTGCATCTTGGGCATCTTGGAACTCCAGCTGTAGTCATGTCTCTGTGACCTGCAGGCAGATGGCATGGCTAGAGCAATCCAGTGTGCCAGGCCTTCAGTGACTGCTGTGCTGGTGGCACTGAGATGGTACACACCAGAGCTAACCAAAAATGACATCNCTTCTATGTCCTTCCTGTGCTGGGGGCTCCAGAACTGCACACAGGACTGCAGCTGGGGTCTGACAAGAGCAGAGTAAAGGGGCAGATGAAATGGTTCTAGAGCAGAAAGGTGACTCATACTGGCTGAGAATTAACCACAGACCTTTAGCCCCACTCTTTCCCACTAGAAGAAAAACTTTTCTATTTTAACTTGCCCTTAACTTAGATTTGAATGTGCACCAAGGGAGCACATCAGGTTGTCATGGAAAGGCTGCAACACAAAGAAGTACACAACTGATTGGTGAAATTATTCAACCTGGAAAAATGATGAGATAGTAGAATCATAGAATCAAGCAGGTTGGAAGAGACCTCCAAGCTCACCCAGCCCAACCTAGCACCCAGCCCTAGGCAATCAACCAGACCATGGCACTAAGTGCCCCATCCAGGCTTTGCTTGAACACCTCCAGGGCACTCCACCACCTCCCTGGGCAGCCCATTCCAATGCCCATCACTCTCTCTGGCAAGAACTTCTTCCTAACATCCAGCCTGAACCTGCCCTGGCTCAGCTTGAGGCTGTGTCCCCTCATTCTGTTGTTGGGTGCCTGGGAGAAGAGCCCAACCCCAGCTGGCTACAACCTCCTTTCAGGTAGGTGTAGGCAGCAATGAGGTGTGCTCTGAGCCTCCTCTTCTCCAGGTGTGAGTTATGATCTGTGTTTCTCCAGCTTTCATGCCACACTCAGCCATACCCCTGCGTGTGAATACTAATTCTAGAAGTGGGCCAAACCATGATATCATTGATGTTCTGGAGATGGAGATGCAGGTAAAGCTGACCAGCTGTTGGGACAAGACTGCAAAGTGTCCAAAAGTGGTGGTGCTGCATTCTGCCTCAGTGGAGGAGTTGCTCTGAAGGTTGCTTTTTACTGTGATTCACCCAAACCTTTTCTGTTTGTTTTCTGTCTGCACTGACTTTGGATGCTAACCCAAAGGTGGTTTCCTGTCTGAAGAGGCTTTGTTGTTCCACAGGCTGGGGACAGGAGAGAATGCAGAGATAAGCAGCAAGAACTGAACTGAGTAAAGGAACGGTTGTGACTGAGTTGTTCCAGTGGTGCTGTGTTTCAGTAATCTCTGCTTCTAGTGAGTTTTACTACACAGTCTGTGTCCTCAAAGTCTGTAGCATGGAATTTTGTTGTGCTTGATGCATCTGTTACATGGCTCCCAGCTTCCTTTATGTGTTATTCCAAAAGGAGGAAGGTATACAGAACAGGAAGGGAAAAAATATAAAACAGAAAAAGTTTTATTGCAGGATAGAAAGAAAGGAGGATTAAAAAAAAATGGAAAGAAAGAATCTGGCTGCTCATGTTAATCCTATTTAACACACACGTGACTTCAGCTGGAAAACCTCCCACATACCTCAATCTGTTGTGGAGCAGTCAGCTTAGTGACAGTCATAAGAGCCTTTCAAAATCTCTAAGCAGTTTCCAGTCCCTCTCAGCATCACTCTCTGACTCTGCAGGCTGGCAGAGTGGCACTGCTCAGAGACCTAGGATGAAGTGATGCATATTAACCCTGCTTCTCCATATTTCAAATACTCTGTTGTGGCATGGCTGGTGGTTCAAAATGATGTGTCAGGAATTGATCTGAAGAATTTAATACCATTTTTTAAAAGAGAATGTTTCCTTTCAAAGTGGAATCTGGTGGTTTGTAGCATGTACCACAAAAAAGAGGGCAAACCCAGGAATTCCCCAATTTCAGTTGCTGTGATATTTTAGAGGAGCTGCTACAAGTCTTGAAAGGACAAAGCAAAGCATAATTATGAAGCCTCTCCCATTTGAATGACCACAGAGGTAATAATTAAAGAAGAAAAGAAAGAAGATGTAGTACAATAGATCATTTTGTCTCTTGCATTGTCAGAGTTGGAGGAGGTTCATACATTGTCAGTTGTCCTAAGTACCAGATTAATTTTAGCTGCCTCAGGGAGTTGGATTTTACTGCCATGTGTAATTCCAGAGCTACAGGCACAGGGTTACTTAAGTTGTTTTTTTTCTTTAGTAGAAGGTATCTTTAATGGTTCATGAGGGCTGATGGAGAACTCTTTCACAAATAATTGTAGAATCATAGAATCATAGAATCATAGAATGGTAAGATTGGAAGGAACCTCAAAGATCATCTAGTTCCAATCCCCTGCCATAGGCAGGGACACCTCCCACTAGCACAGGTCACTCAAGGCCTCGTCCAACTTGGCCATGAACACCTCCAGGGAGGGCGCAGCCACAACCTCCCTGGGCAACCTGTCCCAGTGTCTCACCACCCTCACTGCAAACAACTTCCTCCTAACATCCAGTCTAAATCTCCCCTCTGCCACTTCAAACCCATTGCCCCTTGTCCTGGCATTGCAAGCCCTCGCCAATAGCCCCTCCCCAGCCTTCCTGTAGGCCCTCTTCAGATTATGGCTCATACAGCCTGATAGCATGGAGAAACTCTATGGCAATAGTTTTAGACTTTAAAATTATACTCTTTGGCAGTTCAGAAGGCCAAAAGCTAGAAAAGAAAGGAATGGGTCAAGCCTGCAGGTTTTTTTTTCCCTCATCATTAATTTTTTGTTTGTTTGTTTTTTTTGTTTTTTTGTTTTGCATTATCTAAGCATCAGAACTGAAAAGAAAGATCAGCTGGCTGCTTGAAGTGCTGAGCTGGAGGGGAATTTATTTTTCCCTCTTTGGCAGTATCATACTCTCTTTATATTGCTTACATTTTTTTACCCAATGATACTAATGAACTTCACTGATAATTCCTTTCCTGTTGTAAGAAATGAGAAGTACAACTGTAGGGAAACAACGAAGTAATTTACTGCTTTACAGATCTCAGCATCGCAGAGTACGCCTGGTTGGAAGAGACCTGGCCTAATGTTAATTAATTAATTACACCTATGAATGACTAATGCTGATATTAACAACCAGATGTAAATTAATATACTATGAACATTATTTATTTATAGTAAACATCTCAAAAACCTAATTTACAAGGTTTGAATGCATGGCTGTGGGTATTTACACAGGGAACTGGCAATTGAAACAGTTAAGCCAAACTGGCAAAATGCAAACCTTCATTTGAGCTTTTGGAGATTCGTGCAGTGCAATACACTGCTTGCCCTCTAGGGGGACTCGAGACGCTCCTTTCTGCCAAGGCAGAAGGCACAATCAGGTAGGCACAGAAGAGAACCGAACCAAAGCAAACAATTGTAATTACAAAGAGGCTTTTGAGAGTATCTACTCACAAAATAGAATCTCCAGATTTCTGGGGCTGCATTATAGTTCCAGATGGTACCCAAAACACTTGGAGGGCTCCTGTCAGTGGTATGGTACTCAATGATGGCTTTTGGAGTTTTCCGCAGGACTCTGGCAAGGTGCTGGGGGGTGGGCATCCTCTGATCTGGTCTTGGTTCCTTCCTGGTGGGTCAGTGTCCTTTCCAGGGCTCTGGACTTGGCACAGAGGTTTGCAGGTGTGCAGGCGAAGATGATGTCTTGCTGGTGGCAGTAAGAGCAGCTTCTTCCCTCTAAACAGGCTGTTGGGGGGCAGGCATATGGGTCTCCCCATCTTACCCCTCTGGATAAACCCCTTCTGCATGGTCCAGGCTGTCGTTACCTGCCGACAGGTAGTCTCACGCCAAGGCTGGCCAATTGGGGCAGCTTTCGGCAATGACTCTTGCCTACTGCACGAGGGCACTTGGTGCCTCTCCCTGGTAAACTGAGGCATGGCAAAGTTTCCAGGTGGACAAGCTCGAAGCATCCAAGCTTGTTGTTACACAGCAAAGCTAGTTTGGAGCATGGCAGCAGCATGGCAAAGCAGAGCAAGGCACAATGAGGCAGAGCAGAACGAGCTGACGCAAAGCAGAGCAAAATGAGTTGAGGCAGAGCAGGTTGTTTACAGCTTCCCTCCTGTTTTATCAATTGCCTGACTCTGATGGCTCCATTTGGCCACAGAGATTAGCCAATCCAAATGGCACTTTGCCAAAAGTAACCATATTAGGTAAAGTCAGGGCTTGCTTTACCCACATTTGGGAAAGCACATGCATAAACAAGTGTATGTACCTTGCTTTTCCACCAGAGCAGACTTGGTGGCTCCAAGCCTTTTGTTCTTTTCCTGCAGTTATTTCCTGCTCCAGCAAAGGGGGAAGGAGGGAGCAGGGGATCATGCCTGGACAAGCCAGGACACACAGCAGATCTATTCTGGCCTTCCACAGCAAGACTTCAGAGATCATCCAGTCCAACCCTTGAACCAGCACTGAAGTGTCAACACTGAACCACAGCACTTGAACGCTGCCAGGGGTGGTGACTCCAACAGTGCCCTGGGCACACCATCCCAATGAAGAATTCTCTCTTAATATTTAGCCTACACCTCCACTGGCATGGCTGATAACCATTCCTCTAGTCCTGTCACCTGCCATCGAGGAGAAGAGGCAGGGCCCCTGCTTCCTCCAACCTCCCTTCAGGTAGTCATTAACTATGAGAGCTTAGATTTTGCTGCTTCAGTTAGATGGGTTGCCAATAAACCTTGTAACCCTGTAGAAACTGACTGAAGGGTGAGACAGAGACAATATAGCTGAAAAAAAGTCTGTTTTTTGTGGAATGGGTTGTCATGAATATGCATGAGGATGCATTTTGTTATGCAGAGGTATTATTCTTAAACCAAAGTTTGATTAATTGATCCTGACAGAATCTTCCTCCTACCTTATTTTCAGGTTCTAGCTAGTGTTAATGAGTGCAGTGGCAATTTTAATACCCTGTTTTAAAAAATATAAGTGTATTAGTTATGGTTTCATGCAAAACTTCTTTGTTAGCTCAAAAGGTCATATGTAAAAACCACATGGATGCGTAAAGCTAAAGGAAATCTGTTTTGCATGGTGCAATGATGCAGTGAGAGTGATTGAAAAGCATCCTGGAAACTGGGACATAAACAGAAGGACAAGTCCCTTAGGAATGTGACCCTGAGAAGTCATGGTCCACAAATGCCACTGCTACTACAATTCCGATGGCAGGTAGTAAAAGTCAGTGTGAGTGTTGAATTGTGTTTGAAAGGATTTCTAACCAAAGAAGTAGCAGAGAAGCAGTGTCTGACCGTGCCCAGAGACACCTTCTGCCAGGAGATGTTTGAGAGATACAACTTATAAAGGGACAATACATAGAATCATAGGGTCATAGAATGGTTAAGGTTGAAAGGGACCTCAAGGATCATCCAGTTCCAACCCCCTGCCATAGGCAGGGACACCTCCCACTAGCACAGGTCACTCAAGGCCTCCTCCAACCTGGCCTTGAACACCTCCAGGGAGGAAGCAGCCACAACCTCCCTGGGCAACCTGTGCCAGTGTCTCACCACCCTCACTGCAAACAACTTCCTCCTAACATCCAGTTTCAATCTCCCCTCTGCCACTTCAAACCCATTGCCCCTTGTCCTGGCATTGCAAGACCTTGTCAATAGTCCCTCCCCAGCCTTCCTGTAGCCCCCTTCAGATCCTGGAAGGCTACTCTAAGGTCTCCTGGAAGCCTTCTCTTCTCCAGGCTGCAGAGCCCCAACTCTCTCAGCCTGTCCTCACAGCAGAGCTGCTGCAGCCCTCTCAGCATCTTGGTGGCCTCCTCTGGACCCGCTCCAACACTTCCATGTCCTTCCTGTGCTGGGGGCTCCAGAACTGCACACAGGACTGCAGGTGGGGTCTGAGGAGAGCAGAGCAAAGGGGCAGAATCCCCTCCCTTGCCCTGCTGCCCACACTGCTCTTGCTGCAGCCCAGCACACAGTTGCTGTCTGGGCTGCACTCACACTGCAGCCTCATCTTGAGCTTTTCATCACCCCAGACCCCCAGGGCCTGTTCCTCAGGGCTGCTCTCAGCCATTCCCCACCCAGCCTGGAGTTGTGCTTGGGATTGTGCCTACCCAGGTGCAGGACCTTACACTTGGCCTTGTTGAATGTCATGAGGTTGGCCTGGGCACAGCTCTGCAGCCTGTCCAGGTCCCTCTGGATGAATCCCTGCCCTCTAGCAAGTCGACTGTGCCACACAGCTTGGTGCCAGCTGCACACTTGAACGGGAGCATACAAGCAGGTTGGGGGAGTGGCCATCAATTGATGCACACAACTGCATTTTCAACATAATTAGCCATCTAATTGAGCATTATAATTTAACTGACACATCTAAACATGTCATTTATTTGAACGCATTACTTATAATGTGTCGGTAATGTTTTTTCTCTTCAGGATAGTGCCAGACTCTCAAAGATGAAAATATCCCCCCCTGGTTAACAGAAAAATAACCAAAAATAATGCACAGAGGAGCCCTCAGTGCCAATAAATGCCCAGAATTTCACATTGAAAGAGGAGTATGGAAGTAGAAAGGTGATGCATGCATCAGTGCTGAGCATAACTGTGCTGAGCATAACTATAAGCAGCATCTTCATTTGCAGTATCAGAGATGCACTGCACTTCACCTTGCCAGATGATGGTGCAAACCTGACTGGTTTAGCTGGCAGTTAGGGAGGAAGGAACTTTTATTAACCAAGAGGTTTAAACCACACATCTGTCTTATCTGGAGGAAGGAAGTGTCCCTGTCTCAGTGGGACAGACATTGCCAATAGGTCAACACTTATGCAGGAGCTGTGCTCTGAACCTATTGCTGATAAACCACACTGAGGTGATCACCAAAATAGAATTGATTGTTTTTTACACTCATGCAGATCATGCTGGAGTGATACTGCTGCCTGCCGGCCATTTTGGCTGCTGTTTCTGTCATGCAGTCCTTAGAACAATGCCTCAGGTATGGCTGGTTGTCTTCAGGTCTGAAGAAGGACAAGGACATAAAGCCCTAGCTCTGGCAGAGCACGTACAGATTGGCTTTTGTCAACTGCTTGCAGAGGAAAGAGCCAACATTTCCCTCATCCATGCTTCCCAATGTATATTTGATTTTATTCCTTCCGGGTTTTTGGGGGGGATTTTTTTTGTTTTGTTTTTTTGTTTTTTGTTTGTTTGTTTTCTTCATTTCAGGCTTTATTTGCTGAACAAAATAATTGCAAGTTTCCTTTTAACCCAGTAAACTTTTGTGCTGTTACTCCTCATTATATCTTTCATAGTGCTAAGCTTCAAGTCTGCTGCTTCACTTACAGAAACTGCCAACCGACATATGAAAATCCAGGATACAAAGGTTGAGGGATTCCTGCTTTTTAGCTTTGGAATTACTTTTGCATGCTCTGACAATTCCCCTTATAAACTAAGTTGGTGATAGCTACAGTTCTGGAATGCAAGAGAACGAATGCAAACTTCTACTGCCAAAATAGAGAAGAAAACAACTTCTTCAAACCAGAGTTCTGACTTTCCTCCCTGCCCTTCTCCCTGCTCTGACCCCTCCCGAGGCAGTGATTGTCAGAAATGGAGAAGCAGCAAATGCAAGGCCATGCCAGAAGAGATAAAAGTGGGTCTTTCACCCCAAGGAGCTGCAGCTTTCTTTCTGACAAGACATATTGTGATTTCATGTTGTTTGAGTTTATTATGCTCAGTGTAGCATAAGAGGTGATGGAAGAAGTTCTGCCCCTGGTGTATATGAGGTGAGGTGTTGTAGCTTTGGTCTTTACCCTAATTGATTGAAAACTGCACCTTTAGTGTTTGTTTAACTCAAAAGAAGATGTATGACTAAGCAGGTGATACACTTGACTGCTGGGAGCAGGGAGGCTACTTCATTTTCAGATTGAACAAGATGAATTTGCTCAGAATGAGGTCTTGAAGCTTACAGAGCAGAGTTTTGTATGTCTGGATAGGTAAGGCTGGGCTGGGCTAAGCTCACGAAATCAAACTAGAGTATGTGCAAAGGAAAAAATAGAAATAAAGCAACAAATAAGAGCAAGACATCCCCCATGTGCCAAACTCATTATTGTCATAGAGTCATAGAATTATTTTGGTTGGATAAGACATCTAGGATCATCCAGTCCTGCCTTCAACCCAAGGCCACCCTGGCCATCAAGCCATGTTCCCAAGTACCATGTCCACATATTTC
This sequence comes from Ramphastos sulfuratus, assembly GCA_013399055.1. NCBI lineage: Eukaryota > Metazoa > Chordata > Aves > Piciformes > Ramphastidae > Ramphastos > Ramphastos sulfuratus. The sequence continues at coordinate 15,109 of WBNM01017899.1, read as the reverse complement.
CTGAACCCCTCCAGGAATGATGACTCCACCACCTCCCTGGGCAGCCTGTTCCAATGCCTGACCACTATCACAGTCCAGAATGAGGAGGTGCTGTCAAGTCTGTATTGTTTTCAGTAATGTGGGTGTTCCTCTGCAAGGGTGTAACATATTGCAGTTAGTTAATTATTAATGCAAAATATACTTGGATGATTAGCATGATCTCTCTGCTTAGACAATTGTTCTGTCCAGTTAAACAAACACTCCATTGTATATATATTGTTTTGGCTTAAATGAAGAAGTAAATGAAAGCCTGCATTGTGTAACCTGTATAGAAGTCACCACAGGAGCAGGTTAAGTTTTCAACTTGAGTTCCTGTGGTAGCTTGACCTGTTCCCTGGTAAGTGTTCACACAATTTACAGTGCAGCATCTTTCTGTACTCTCTCTTCAAGCCTTCTGTATGCAGAAGGAGCAGCTTTACAGGGAGCCATTGAAAATGGCTGTCAGCAGCTTTTACAGGCACTTGGGAATGACCCTCGTTAACTTCAGGTACTGTTTTCACTCAGGCACAGTTTGGACTTTGACTCTAAGCTGGTGGTGTACCCTGTAATGAAGACCTCTATATACTCAGGATTGTATACTTAAGGGGAAGGTCCCTCCTGTGTGTGAGAGGTTAGGCAGCGTCCAGATTTGCTTTTGCTGTGGAGACAGCTGCCTATGTACACTTTCTGTGTGTTGGCTCTGCATTTCAGCGGCATGTGCAAGAGAGGAGTAGGACTCCTGCCTTCCACGAACCTCTCTCTGCCACTGTCCTTTCAGTCAGGGACCTGGCCCTGCTGGAGAAGTGTCAGCAACACTAGTTATAGAACTCTATTTTGAGGCAGGAGCCCTCAAACTGTGCTTTTATAGAGTCCTCTCCACGCTCCTCCCTGAAGCAGAAGCAGGATTCTAACAAGGAAGAATAAAGCGCAGCAGTTAATGTTGGTTTACTTGTCAAAGAGCCCATAATAAAAGTGAAGGCATTGGCTAGAAGAACTTTCTTAGTGCTTGGACTCCATTAAATGTGGATGAGATAGCCAAAGGCTGGAAGTGGTGCAGTACACACAGAGGGCTGAGCTGGTGACTGTCAGCGTAGATGTGAAGCGTGAATGTGAAAGGTCCTTCGGAAAGCAAGTCCCTGCTTTCTGTTGTCCTGCAGGCTCCTGAGGCGCTGCAGAACCTGCTCCTTCTTGCAAATGTGGTGATGGGGAAAAGGGCAGATTTCTGAGATGGTAGCTGTTTGCACAGACAGGGAAGAGGACGGATTTCTGACATGGCAGCTGTTTTGCACAGGCCTGTGGCAGACAAGACAGAGCCTGCCCCATCGTGCCCACGTGCCGCGCGTGCCGGCCACGCAGTATTTTCTTGCCAGTGTCACAAAACATGGCAAAATTACTCTGCTCGAATAGGCAGTGTCTCTGAAGAATATATTGTGCCTGTGGAAAAGAGGAACTTCACTTTCAAAGAAGAAACAGAGACTGACCTCAGCACCGAGATGCTTTTCTCTATTGAAATGTGGGAGTAATATATGGAGCTGCAGCAGTACGAATTGCTGAAGTGCCTTGGCAGTGCTCCAGGCGAGTGCCCTTTCTGATAGAGTTTTTAATACTTCAAGAAGACATAGTATGCACATTTAGATGCCAATAAAATGATTCCCTGTAGGATTCATAGGCTGCATTTCAATGCTGAATTACGATGACAGTGTGAGTGATTGACCACCAGTGGCCGGTGAAGTGTTTCTGCCCACGTGCTTTTGCTTTGCTGCAGTTGAACCTCTCCTTGTGGTGCAATCTGTCACCACTTCAACTCTTAATTGAGATGCTCCTGTCTGTCTCTCTCGGTGCATATATTGTGCCATTACTTTTGATGCTAAAGAGCCCCTTAACCACCTGGCAGTTTATTGACTGGAGCACGACCTTATTGTGATCATGACCTGCAAGAGGCTGTGGCCGAGACTTGTTCTGTCTCCAGACAAAAAGCTACACTGAATGAACCAAAAGAGAAATCTGTAGATGCACCTATTACTGCATCTGGCAATTGAGGGAGGAATGAGAAGGGAGCTAAAAATCCCATTACAATTATTCTTGGGTAAGAATGTAGTTTTCTGTTTCAGGAAAAGCAAATAACTTGGAATGTATGCTCCATCTAGGCTAGGTTGTATGCAACAGGGGGGAATGAGCTCGTTAAGCCTAACAGGGAAGAAGAGTGACCTGCTAAGGGTGAGAATAAGGGACTGGAGTTCAGATTAAGACAAGTGAACTGAAAGCTTTCCCCGTAGAGCTGTCAGTAAATTTAAACTGTGCTTAAATTCTTGAAATGTCCCTTGACAAGAGTTTGGATTGATGGTTTTGGTAATGATTCAGTGGTTGAACCTCACGCCCAGGAGTTGGGATAGTATCATTAACCCTTTTGGGAAAAGAAATATTTGAGTCACAGTGGAAAAATGTGACTCATGTCACTACCTGGCCAAACAGAGGCAGAAGAAAAATGCTCCAGGGTCCTGTTTCTTGTATGTATGATGCTGTATAAATTGTATGAATAATACAACAAAAAAAAATAGTTGGGAATAATTCAATAGCCCAGCCCAAATTGTTATCATCCAGGCAGCTACTGTTTGATTTCTTCTTATTCTAAACCTTTTATCTAGTGCGAGGAGTTCTTATCAGGAAGAGAGAACTGACATGCAAAAGAAAATATTCTTGGTGCTGACTCCACCTCTGTGTTGCTTTTCTAAAGAAATCTCAATTTTATTTTAGTTTTTTTAAGTTTTAACAAGTGCAGATTAATTCTGTTCACATCCCCAGCCTGAGACACCTCAAATGAAATTCTGCTTCCATGAGACAGAATGGTGAGACACTGGCACAGGTTGCCCAGGGAGGTTGTGGCTGCTCCCTCCCTGGAGGTGTTCAGGGCCAGGTTGGACGAGGCCTTGAGTGACCTGTGCCAGTGGGAGGTGTCCCTGCCTATGGCAGGGGGTTGGAAGTGGCTGAGCTTTGAGGTCCCTTCCAACCTTCCCATTCTATGATTCTATGATAACTACCTTCTACATAGCTACTTTCTTATCTTGAATGACTCATAGCAGCAGGAACAGATGCACTAGCAGCTCTCCCTCGTTAGTAGGATGCAACACCTGACAAGAGAGCTCCTCTTCTCCCTGCTGTCCACCAACAACCTAGGTGAGGCAAAATTCTTGTGAGAAACATGATGAGAAGGGAGCAACTGGTTGGAACTGGATGAGCTTTGAGGTCCCTTCCAACCTTCTATGAAGCCAGCAGCAGTGTGGCCATTGGTATCTGGAGTTTTGGGGTCTCGAGTTCTTGAAAGCTGTGAAGGATCTTAAAGTTTGCTTCCAAAAACTGAAGGAGCAACAACAGAGTGACTCTGAAAATGGTTGTCTGATGAGAAATGCAAACAGAAAACTCAGGGACAGTGTTTATGTACAGCATTGCTGAGGTTATAACTGCACAGATCCCGAATATGAAAAATGAGGTGGTGCAAAACACAGTCGTGTTTTCACAAACATAAGGCCTCACTAAGAACTGGCTTTGTCTGGCTGGAGCTGTCTTTCTTGGTACCAGGTGCCAACGACTCTTGCCCACTTTAGAAAAATCTAAATAATAAACTTACAAAATAAACTATAAAAACATTGCAATGTCAAAATATTCAGCTGAAATCATCATGCTTTTGAAAACAAAGCTTTGATTGTGATCCAAATAGGAGGTTTTTTGTTTTGTTTGTTTGTGGGTTTTTTGTTTGGTTGGTTTGGGGGTTTTTTTTTGTTTGGTTGGTTTTGGGTTTTTTTTTAATTTTTTTCCCCCCCTGATGAAAATTGACAGGTATGCATCAGCAAATTTCAGACAGGGAAACTTCTCAGAAATATTTGTCTTCTAAACTGATGTCATTGTCTGCAGTCTTCTTGGAACCAGGTTTCTATCTGTGTTTTGTTGGAAGCTTTTCACTGAAAGTACAAACAATAACACTTGAATTGGTTTTGGGTTTCTTATTGGTTCTTATCTTATTTTTAAAGCCTCTAAGCTGGATACCTCATTTCATTCCTTCTCAATTTTTGTTTTTCTTCTAAATATCTTCTTTATGCCCAGCACAAAGTGGCATGCAAAATATTGGAACAATTTGTGGATCTCTGACTACAAACTAAGACTCCCCCCAACATTCTCACCACTTCCATTTGTAACTGAAGCTTTGGCCTGCAGCAGAGCCCATAACTGCCCTAATCTTCTCACACTCCTAGGTTTGCATTTTAAATTAAAGACCTTCCCCACACTGCTGTAGTTGTTATGTGCTTCATGATTGTCCTTAACTGCCAATGACACCTTCATTTTTAAGTTGCTTATAGGTTAGCTTATCCCCACCCCCACCCCCCCCAAGCTAGGTAAATTCATAGAATCATAGAATGGTAAGGTTGGAAGGGACCTCAAGGATCAACCAGTTCCAACTCCCTGCCATAGGCATGGACACTTCCCACTAGTACAGGTTATTTCTTGATACTACAATTATTTCTTGATACTACAAAAGGCCTAGAAAATCCCCAGCCAAGACTTTCCAGTGCTAGATAATCTACATGAAACAAATAGTTTGAGGTATTTTTCTCTCCTTTGACATTTGAAACCAGACTCCTGCCTTCCTACGGGGCTGCTTTCTGAGGCTCACAAACACTTTGGCATTATACAAAGGCTCAGCTCAGTTTTCTAAACAACTTTTTTCATGCCATGCCACCCACACAAAGCAGTTTGGGGCTTTCCTCAACTCTTCAGTCTTGACATACTTCCTTTTTTCATTCCCACATCTCCAGTCTGTGGCCGTGTGTGGCCTGGAGGCTTGTCTTGTGACTCCCTGGATCTGCTCGATGCAATAAGCTGATACACAATGTCCGGAAGGACTGTCAAGGTATGCTCACTACACTTAGAAATTAAGGATGTTTTGTGGACTTGAGAAGTGGAAGCTCAAGTCCAGGCTTGAACTTTAAGTCTTTCACTTTGCTGTGTGTGTTGTAGTGTTCCCACAAAGGGGAATGTTCTGTGTGTATGTGTTTAGTAGCTTTCCCTAGGGAAAAAAATATAAGAATTGTAGCTTCTTTGGAGCTGGAGATACAAACTGTGCCTGGGTATTCAGCACAAGTACTGCTAGGGTGGAAAAAAGGAGTGCTGCAGTATTATTCTTCCCTGTGATGCTTCAGTATTTAACTTGCTGGAGTATTTGTGGTGCAGCTGGCAGGAAGGTTGTGTTGAACACACCATGAAATGTCCCAGCAGCCCAACTGGTCCTGTTTGCCAGAGCCCACGATGGTGGCACAGGCAACCAGTATTAGAAGCTGACAGTTTGCAGTCCAGCTCTTTGCAAGCTGTAGCTGTAGGAGGACTTCTAGGGTCACTGGTGAGGGTTTCTCTTTGAAGCAAACAGTGCACAGGTAATTCAAGGCTGATGGTGAGATTCAGAAGGAAATCATTTCACAGTGATGAACTTGGTTATGCTTTGAAATGCTTGTCCAGGGAAAAAGCTCTATGAATTTGAGGGTGGGGTGGAGTGGGGCAGAAAACCAACCAGAGAGAAAAAAATAAAAGGCTGTGCACAGTGCCAGGTGCCATTAGAGAGAGGTGGTTTGTTTTCAGGGCATCATTTTAAGAAACATTGCTTCAAATCATTGCATTGGTCTAAGGAAGAATGCACTTTTGTTGTTTTCAGAGTGGATTTTTATGGCAGAACAGGGCAGTTCTGGCTGTTGGACAGGTTAAGCCCTGTGCTTTCAGAAAAGCTCTCTGAGAAGACCCTGAGCTCTGAGTGTTGTGGTTGCATAGTGATAGCATGCTCCTTGCTCTGTGCTGAATAATTCAAAGGAAACTGCCTGATGGGCTACAAACATTCAGAGCAGGTTTTGTAAGTGTGCTGTATAAAGGTGGGCAGCAGAGAGCTAGGGGCCTTCTCCAGCTTTGTGCCCTCCTGGGAATTAGGCTCAGGTGATAGAGAGTACTCAGGAAATCTTCAAAAGACAACAAATAACACCCCAACACCATATAAATATTTCCTATCCTGAATGGAAGGGATAATTAGAAGCACCACAAAAGAGGCAAACACCCTTTTACCTGCATGGGAGAGCTTTAATAGCTATGTCCAAGGGGCAATCACACATTCTTCTGGCTAGGGGTCAAAAGAAATCTGCAAGCCATTATACCAACCAGCGTTTTTACTGACTAGCTGATGCAGACAGCTGGATTGCTGGGAGCTGCCTCAGGATTATCTGGGAGGGTATTGAGCTTTGGGTTTGGAACCATCTTCCTGTGTAAGTGAAGGGCAAGCATGAGCTGGGCATGGTTATCTTCCGTGGCTAGATGCTTTCAGGTGTCATGTGCTTCTTCATTGCACAGCCTTTGAAAATTGAAGATCATCAGCCCAACCTAGGTTGTGGTTAAGGTTTTTCCCCAGTTTAATTTGACCTAGGTACTTGTTTCAGGGTTTTATCTTACTGAAATGTACACTGGACAAAACAGTTCTGTGGAGCACATCACCTACCCATGGCTCTGCACCAGTGCCATGAAAATTGCCTTCTTTTGGATTCCGAGGAGACCAGAGGAGGTCCTGCCTGCAGTCAAGGCGTGCAGTCACAGATTGAGGGGGCAAATCTCTTCCCGTGAAGGCTGGGCACAGGGGACAGTGACAAGGGGAGTGTGTGCTGCACAGACAGTGAGGAGAAGTGGCTTGTGTTCAGGCACTGGGCAAGCGCTGCCAGGCTGCAGTCAAAAGCTGCAACCACTCTCGATTTTGCCTGTGTGCATTTGAAGCAGAGAAGCTGTTTTCATACCTTCTTCTCTCAGGGCAAATTATTATAGGCGAGTTAGAACTGAAAAGATGGTGCTTTAAAAACGCTGAAGGTTTACAGCCACCGTGTGCTAACACTCCAGGATCTCCTCTTTATCACCCAATTTCCCAAGCACAATAGTGCTCTGAGCTCGGCCACTGCTTTTCAAGTGATAAAAGGTTTCACCTTTTATCTTTTCAACTCCCCCAATCCTAGGTCCTAATTAAGCAGTAACCTTAAGAGCAGTAACTGCAGTAATCATTTGCTTTGCACTGATCTCATCTGAAGCCAGAAGCAGCTGCAATAGTTATGCTAGGAAGGATTTCTCCCCTTGGGCATCTCTTGCACAGGCTGCCCCTCAATTAGGTTACAAGGGCTCGAGAGCTTTTGATCTGTGCTCTTGGTTTATAGGAATGTTCCTTTTTTGCAGCCGATGAGTTTCTCAGGTTTGGGTCTGAATGACCAGGTTGTGAAACACAAGCATTTGATTACCTGCTTATCTGGCCAGGTAGGCTCTGCAGTGAGCAGAGGGGATCCCGTGCTGCTGCCGCCCAGGAGGCGGCTGTAGATCTCAACAGCAGTTTTGAAGGGGAAATGTGGTTGGCACGTTGGTTACCAAGAGCCCAGGAAGCAGGCTGCGCCGATGGACTAACCCCGGGGCTTTCCTTGGGCTGACTTGGGAGGGGTGCTAGGCGGCTGGGGGTGACCAGGGCGCTGTACGCGTCCTTAGGTAGCGATTTCTAGGTGAGTAACATAGACGGGAAAGAGGTTGATCAGCTGCGGCACAAGAAGTTAAGCCTCGCAAACTTAACTTTTGTTAAGAGGAGATAGTGGAGAAGGGAACTGGATTAGCCCCAGGGGTGACGTAGCCTGTTTGATTTCTTTTCCTCTTGCTCTCCGACGAGCTTTGTGTTTAGGCAGGCTTTTGTTTTTGGCTCCGAGTCGCTTTTAAAAGACCTGGGAGCGTCCCAGGGGTGTCAAGGCTGATGTGCTTAGCTCGATTGGCCGGGTGTGCTTTCAAGTGCTTTGTTCTGCCTACCGCGCTCAGGTCGGTTGTGCAACATGCCCCTGCTGTTAAAAAGAAAGAGGGAAAAAAAAAAAAAAAAGGAGGAAAGAGGAAAAAAAAAAAAAAAAAGAAATGCTGAGTAATGCCAGAGGTTTCTCAAATGGCTGATGCAAACCTGGAGAATTTGCATCATCATTCAGCTGGAGTAACTTGGTATGACAAGAGCTTAAATACAAGTCCACGCGGAAGCCGAGCTGGTTAGCGAAGCCAGGGCAGTACCAGCTGGTGGGGTGGGAGCGCAGGTGTGCCTGAGCTGGGCTCACATCACAGAGAAGCCTCAGATAACATTTCAGGAGCTTGCTGCCCGTGTGTAGCAGCAGCTGCAAAGATAAGAGAGCGAGAGACCGAAATAGTTGCTTACACAGAGAGGGCGTGGAGGGGGGGAAACTCCTTGAGTTTGTGCTGGAAAGTTTCTTGGCTGTGCTCGCCGTTGGTGTGCCGGTGGCACTGTAGCATGCTGAGGAAGGCTCCTGTAACCACCGTCTCTAATGGAAGCTACTTGCAGGGGCAAGCCAATGGCAGGTTGCCCTCTATGGACAGCGGACAGCCAGCCCAGGAGGGAAAAGTTGTACTGAAGAAGAAAGTGACACTTTTGAGGGGGATATCCATCATAATTGGCACTATCATTGGAGCTGGCATCTTCATCTCTCCCAAAGGCATTCTGAAGAACACGGGCAGCGTGGGCATGTCCTTGACTGTCTGGACAGTGTGTGGTATCCTCTCGCTGTTCGGTAAGTCCCTTAAGAGTTTCTAATTGGTGCAGAGGGGTGGCCACTGGATTATTGCTGCTATTTGTCTGATTTTGCTATTGGATAGCAAAGCACAGTGTGGCGCTTGAGGACCAATAGGGCTACAGGTTTGCTCTGCGTGATAGGTTGCGTGGAGGGCACAGATGTTTGCAACCCCTGTGTCCCCAGAGCCTGGTCTGTAAAGATTGGGACCCTAAATGATTGTTTCTTATAGCTCCCTGACACAATCAGGGAAAGCAGCTGTCCATTTTATAGTGCACAGTGCCTGTATATTATACAGTATGTATAATGCTTTTCTGCTGGCTGTGAGAAGCAGCTCCAGGTTTGCTTGTAAGGCCCCTGGCAGCTGGAGGTGCTGGGCACTCTGCTCAAACACCACCAAAATGTTTAGACAGCTTGACCCAGTTCCCTAGAGGCTAGAGCAAGGTCTGAGAAGAATAATTCCCACTGGGCATAAGCTGTGTTGGCATGAAAGGGAGAAAAATAATGACACAAATAAACCTTCTTCCTATTTTTGTGTTACTGCTCTTTACTTTGTTTCTTGCTCATGGTGTTGCTTGGAAAGGTTGCGCTGCAAAAACCACTGTGATGGAAGCAAATTTGTAATGCAAGTTTCATTGCTGACCTGCCTATTGTGATAGCTTTTTACTAATTTTGTGTGTTTTGAAGAGCACTGAATTCTGGAGAGTGCCAGTTTATTTGTTCTGTGCACAATGCCCCGATTCAGAGGAGAGAACCCCACCCTGGCCTCTGCAGGACAGAGGGTCCATTGACCTACTTAATGAGTTAATCTCCCAGAAGCTGAAGAGCTAACACGAAATATTGGCTGGATGTAAAACAGAAATGACTTGTTTTCTGGCAGGAGGGAAGGAGGACAAACATGGACTAACATGTATCTGTGTGATAGGTGGAACATGCAAATGCCACCCTGTGTAAATTGGCTCTGAGCTTAAAAGAAACACAAACTGTTTGCAGGTTGAGCCCACCCAAGCAAAACAGGCAGTGCAGACAAGCCAGGACCCGTTTTGGTCAGATGTTAAATGCATTGGTACAATGTGCAGCACAATCTGTTGTGCAAATGTGGAGGTTCTGCTGTAACCAAAGTTGCCCTGTAAAGACAGACACAATCTGTAACCCCGTTGGAAGACCTTGGTCTTTAGATTTAATCAAAACAAAATTTTCTAAAGATTTGTATTTGTTAATTTTAACTTTAATAGTAGTGATTTTCTGGCTGTGTAATACAGTCTGTACAAAAATAATTAAACTCTGTTTCATTAGATAGGTTTTCCAGGTCACTTTTCAGATCTCAGTTTACAGAGCTGTGTAATATGGCCCAGAAAAACATTCCCTCTCTCTGAATGAACCTGCTGTGATTATTTTTACTTTATTTTTTTTTATGTCAAGGGTGTTTTACATTCCCTCTGTGACAATTACAGCAAAATCCCATGCAAAGTTCACTTAAGGTCTTGCTGAGGCTGTAACATGCATCAAAACAAAATTCCCTTTCATCCTGAACCTCAGCAGAAGGGGCTGGCAAAAGAAAACCCATCAAGAGTTTGGGTTCCTTTTTTTCACTGTGACTGTAAAATTTCTTTTAAGTAGATGTTCAGGTAAAATGAGGAATGGTAGATACAAGATGGTAAACTTTTGCAAAGTCTCAGACAAAGCATGTGAACAAGGATGGAGTTTGTCATACTGTGGTACAACTTCAATGGGCTCGCACATGTTATGTGGTTTTCATAATTATGGGCTGCAAGGAGTGGAGCTGAAAGGAATTCAGAGATGCTGCTGGTCTTAGCTGCACATGATGCAGTGCTCACAAATTTTGCTACTGTTTTAATCTGGCTTCTCAGATTCTTCTACAAGAGCTGCCTCCATCATTAGATGTGGTTCATGCAGTGCACCCATGAATCATAGAATCATGGAATGGTAAGGTTGGAAGGGAGCTCAAGGATCATCTAGTTCCAATCCCCTGCCATAGGCAGCGACATCTCCCATTAGCACAGGTCACTCAAGGCCTCCTCCAACCTGGCCTTGAACACCTCCAGGGAGGGAGCAGCCACAACCTCCCTGGACAACCTGTGCCAGTGTCTCACCACCCTCACTCCAAAAGAACTTCCTCCTAACATCCACTTTCAATCTCCCCTCTGACACTTCAAACCCATTCCCCTTGTCCTGGCATTGCAAGCCCTTGTCAATAGTCCCTCCCCAGCCTTCCTGGAGCCCCCTTCAGATCCTGGAAGGCCACTCCAAGCTCACCTGGAAGCCTTCTCCTCTCCAGGCTGCAGAGCCCCAACTCTCTCAGCCTGTCCCCACAGCAGAGCTGCTGCAGCCCTCTCAGCATCTTGGTGGCCTCCTCTGGACTGGCTCCAACAGTCCCATGTCCTTCCTGTGCTGGGGGCTCAAGAATTGCACACGATACTCCAGGTGAAGCTGAGAATCCATTGACAGAGTGACTTCTATTCATGCAGTGCACCCATGAAGCTGAAAATTCATTGACTGGGTGACAGCTTGTGAAGCAACAGCAGCAGATAGTGCCTGGGTGAAGAAGGTTTCATGCAGATCCTCACAGCTGCAGTGTGCTGTTGCCTGCTCTGTAATGGCAGAGGACATGTGTTGTGGAGCCGTATAAGAGCCGCTTCTTACTGCGAATGCCACTAGCACCTTGCTTCAGCATGGCCTGAGCTGGTGCAGCAGTGTGATGAAGATTTTAGTTAGTGAAAATGCACAAAGACCAGATGAATGCTCCAGTGTGGAAATCCCAGGGCTAAGAGGGTTGTTGAACAACCAGGGATAAACCATTCCCTGAATTTTGTACCTAAGGAAAATTCTTCTAGCAATTCCTGCTGCTGGATTTTGACCAGCTGATTGTTTACCCCAGGGCTGGGGAGAGGTAATAGAGTGTGATGATTTGGGACTTACCTGCCTCCCCACACTGTGAAAATCCCCCAGACTAGACTCAGCCAGCTGAATGTTAAGGACTGAAGCTCTATTTACAGCTCAGCACAATGTACAAGCAGAGATAGACACAATAGACAGGAATAGTTACAGAGATAGACAAGTTAAAGGGAATACAGAAACACAATTCCCCTCCCAGCAATCAGAGTCCCCAGCAGGGGCTCCCAACCACCCTTCCACCTTCTTCCCACCCCTCTGCCTTACCCCAGGGTTTGCCTTATGTGCAATGTGAGTTTGGAGGATAGGCAAGGGGAGTTAGAAGCAGAGTGGTTAGTTAGGTTACACAGCAGCTCCCAAGAGAGACAGAGACTCTCTGCATTATCTATATTTGTGTCCTTGTTCTTACACATCTCAGCAAGCCTATGAGTGCAGCAGACATTGCCACTGTTTGCTTTTCGCAGCCTATCATTTGATTTTTTCATTAAAATATTCCAGTTAGCCTCAAACCAGCACATACAGTTTCCAGCCTTTTCTTCAGAGGCTGAGGCAGGCATCTCTCGGGCTGGAAGGAGCTGATCATCACTTACTAAGAAATAAACGTGCCAGAAAGCTTTCACTCAGTGGTGCAGGCAGGCTGGCTGGTGTGACACAGCATCTTGTCCCTCCTCACGAGACTCAGATGAGTAATGAAATGTGTTGACAGCAGATAGCTTGTGCAGTGGCTTTCCACAGGCATGTAACGGGGTTTGTGTACAGTTTGGTTAGCTGCAGGTCCAGCTGAGTGAACTAAGCTCTACAAAACTGCTGGCAGAAAGCTATTAGCATTATCAAAGGCAGTCGTCAGACAGCGATGGCTCCAGTGTGGCTCATGAAGGTGTTGGGAGGTATCTCTGCATACATCTTGTGATGCCACAGTTTAATTCTTACAGGTGCCCTCTGCTATGCTGAACTGGGGACCTGCATTAAGAAATCTGGTGGTCACTACACCTATATCCTGGAGGCCTTTGGCCCACTACCTGCCTTTGTGAGAGTCTGGGTGGAGTTGCTCATCATTCGGTAAGTGGTCTGTGCCTTCTCGGTGTTTCATTTCTGAGGGCGTTGCACTTCCCAGTCAGTAAGGAAAGATCTCCAATACATGATGGACAAAAAAAATCACTGTCTTGCTCAATGAGCTGAGTTCTTTTGGCATGGTTGCTTCAGGGAATTTGAAATGCTATTTTGCTCGTCAGCCCTGCAACATTCAAGAAGACATATGGACATGTATGGGGTAAAAGTGATCCTAAGACAACTGCCATGTAAATTCAGCTCTTTGCTTTAATTTTGCTAGCTTACTGTTACCCACTAATGTCCCTAATAATGCCAATACCTGTGCCTATGTATAGTACAATGGGAGAGGAAAGTCACCTTCATATCCCCTCAGCCTTGGTGCCCAGCTGGAGAGGTTGCTGTCATCTGTGAATACAGGAATCTGGTGAAGCTGTTGCCCAGCAGTCCCTAGAGCTGAGGGCATTGTGTGTTCTTTGTATGGCAGTTAAGGTCCCCATTTTCTGTTTTTACAGGGTGTTGGAGAATTTAACTCTTGGTTACTGTGAAAACCATGAACTGGCCACACAAAAACCCCACGATGTACTTAGTTATCTAAAATGTCTAAAGTATTGGTTTGATGTGTAAGCCTGTGATTCCTGCAGGAGAATTACAATATGAAGTAACAGTCATCAACTCCTATCAAAGACATTTTCACAGAACTGAAATGTGGCCCTCTGAATGTTTAGCTTTTTGTTCTCTACAGCATCGCTGAGGCTGGAGAGCTTACATGCTACAGGTAAAGCAGGGCAGCCCACGCTTGCAGAAGGAGTTGGGGAATGCTGCACTCCTGCCCCAGGCTGGCTGTGCTCCTTTCTACTCTCTTCCACAATCAGCAAATTAGTCACGAGCCTCACTTCCAATCACAGCCATGTTTACATAACGTTGACAAGTTCTAGCACAGATGGTTGAGTGTAAAAGCACTGCGGGGCTGAGTCACTGCGAGTCCATAAACCTTTATCTTGTTTCCGGAGGAAATCATTGTGCGTGTCAGATGATCCCTTTTACCTCCTCCCCACCCACAGGTAACCTCTGAGTTAAGTGGAGAACTTCTGATGGAAGAGGAAATGCCTCAACTGTCAGCTTTTTGCCAGAAAAGGGAAAGCAGGGGGAGGAAGCAGATCTGTGTGTTCAGTGTGAGAAGCTCCACATTGTGAATGTAGACACACGTCACAGAATCACCAAGAGAGCAGCATTAGAAATCTCCCTCTTAAACTGCACCTTGCTAGGCAGGGAGCCCTCCTGGGCCTAGACAGACACCCACAATAAACCAGGCTTTGTACATTCCTCTCCTTGCACAACGATTGCCTTTTTACGTAGGACAGCGTCCCAGAGTGTCACAAGAGCGCTCTTAGTCATCGGCATCTGCCCCACGCCCAGAAAACAATCATCTAGCACGGGAAGGAGCAGCGGTGGATTCTTTAATCATCACATGTGGAGGCACTGAGAGAGATCTACTTGTTGTAACTTGTGGTGATCAGAGCAGTGCTGCCAAAACTCTGCCTAGAGTTTGGCTGCTGCTATCAGAGAATTCGAGCCCTGGTCTGTATCTAGCTCTTCGGTTTGGTTTTCTCAGTAGATGAATTTCCACAAGCACTTCTCATCCAAGCTGCTTTTGTTGTTTTGCTTTTTTTTTCTGGAAGAATGAAGGATCATCACACCCACAGGCTGGTGGAGCAGCAGCACTCAAATAAACATTTCCTGCTCTTGTAGATCTTTTCAGTCCCTGTTTTACAGTCTAGGATCCACTTAAGCTTTGCCCACGTCCTGGTTAAACTGTGTCAGCATCACCTGCTGTTTAGACGTGCCTTGCACTGTGCTGCTCCTCATCCCAAGCACGCAGGAGCTTGTTTGCTCCCCAGAAGTCACATTGTGGGCATACTGCATACCATGGCTGAAACACAAACACGGTTCACAAAGAGCTGAAGATGTCTCTGCCAAGATCTTGTCTGTGGTGCTTCACGCTGGGGGTTGCTAACCATGAGCTGGGTAAGAGTTGGCTGCCAAGTGACTCACTCACCTGTGGTATGTGCTGGGGCACAGGTAGCTGCTACTTTCCCAGTGGAATTTTGTGCTTCCTGCCCTTCCATGGAAGCTGCCAATGCTCTGTGTGCCCCTGTCTGAACAGCTGCTGGGGGTGGCCAGCCTGCCTTTTGGGTCACAGTTACAAGGAAAATGACACGTTCCTTCAACTTCCACCTCCACTGACCAGCTGCATTGCCAGCCACAACTTTCCTCAAACATGGAAGTACAAGAGACACAGCTATTTATTAGAGGTGTAATTTATGAGATAGGTCTCAGCAGCCACTGCCTCCTTAAAAAGAAAAAAAAAAAAAAAAAAAAAAGCCTGGGAAAGCTCCAAAGATCTGATTTTTTTTTTTATCTGATCTAGGACACTTCAAACTCCTTTTGGCAGGCTGAAGTGTTTGAAAGCCATAAGCCAGGTTATCTTCTTATGTAAATCAGACATATCATAGAATCATAGA
>WBNM01017894.1:0-24978 GCA_013399055.1 Ramphastos sulfuratus | reverse complement strand
CTTGCTGCCCTTTTCTGGACAGGATCCAGCCCTTCAGTGTTGTTCTTGTAGTGAGGAGCCCAAAACTGAACCCAGTATTCGAGATGTGGCCTCCCCAGGGTTGAGTACAGGGGCACAATCACTTCCCTACTCCTGCTGGCCACACTATTCCTGATCCAGGTCAGGATGCTGTGCCACCTGAGCACACTGCTGGCTCATGTTCAGTCAACTGGCAACCCGCACCCCCAGACGCCTCTCTACCAGGCAACTTTCCAGCCACTCTTCCCTGAGCCTGTAGCATTGTGTGGGACTTTTGTGACCCAAGTGCAGGACCTGGCACTTGGCCTGGTTTAATGTCATACAGTTGGTCTCAGTCCATCCATCCAATTTCCTTCAAATCCCTGAATTTGGACTGCTCAAAGTGTAGCATGCAATAACTCTGCTGATAACCAGGTACTCATCTTGTGTCGTGGGCTAAGTCAATAACTAAGAGATAATGAACAAATAATTTACAGTATCAGGACTCCTCCCATGGTTTATTGAAAGCAGCAACTTTTGAAACACTTCTTCTAACAGTACATTCAGGAAGTGCTCCCTAGACAGATTTAGGTCAAATCTGGTATTTTAGACTATGCAAAACACAAGTGTTACCAGTTTTGTGAGCTATTCCTGTCTTTAAGTTAAGATGAAAAGTTAGGTTTTCCCTCTGCCTTCAGTACATCTAACGCATGTCTTGCAGCACTGTTCTACAACATAGAAATTGGAAAGTGACATGGACTGGAAGCTTCTAATTATGGTTAAAGTGCACAAATCCTATGTAGAAATCACAGCAATGAAAAATTTGAGCAAATGTTTAAGTCCAGATCCCTTAAATCATAGAACGACTAAGGTTGGAAAAGACTTTTAAGATCACTGAGTCCAACTGTAACCCCGGTGACCACCAAACCATGTCTTGAATCACCACATCTACAGCTTCTTGAACATCCCCAGGGTTAGTGACTCCACCACCTTCCTGGGCAGCCTGTTCCAATGCCTCACCACTCTCTCAGTAAAGAAATATTTCCTAATGTCCAATCTTAACATCCCCAGGCACAACTTAAACCCATTTCCTCTTATCCTGTCACTGGTTATTTGGGAAGTGAGACCAACAGCAGCCTCACTTCAACCTCCTTTCAGGTATCTGTACAGAGCAGTATCATCTCCCCTCAGCCTTCTCCAGACCAGACATCCCCAGCTCACTCAGCCACTCCTCAGATGTCATGCCCTCCAAACCTCTCTTTTCTGGACACACTCCAGAACCTGAATGTGTTTCCCAACAGCACAATGAGAAGATACTAAAGCACTCACGTTTTGATGTTTTCATGGTAGACCTTGGTGTCTGATGGTTGGTTGTAAAGTGGCTACAGTTTGGGATTAGAAAGGCAGACTTTTAGTACTTTTCAGTGCATGAAATTCTAAAAGTATATGCAATGTCTTTAACATGTCTTTCAGTATTCTGTCAACAGTGCACTCACTGGGAAGGGACTAGAAGATACTCGCTGTAAAGCATAGCTTTTATTATGTAAAATGAGATCATTAAAACTACTTAGGTATGCCACAGGACTTCATTTTTTTTCAGATTTCAATTTGTTATCACACACAGATTCAAATCTATTTTAAAAATTACAATTAAGTGACCACTCAGCTCCCTCAAGCCCAAATTCACTGCACACTTCTTTTATACATAAACAACGAACTACATCTGTTTACCACAACAGAATTACAGCAACTGGCAACACAGGAAATAGAACAAAATGCAAGGGGGAAAAAAAAAAAATTAAAAAAAATCAAAATAACCCAACCCCACAACTTACCAGTTCAACTTTTGGACCAAGACCTTCAAAAATCTTGTGAGCTTCTTCTGCTTTTTTCTGCAAACAAGATTTTTTTGTATGGTCTAAGTAAATCATCTGAAATTAGCATCAAAAGCATATCTGAGCTCTCTCACTTAGCCTCACTGGTGTTGAAACCCTTGTCTGACCATACTGTATCCTTTTCAACCTCCTGCTGCAAAACTGCCTCAGCAAATCAAGAAACCTGTACTTGAATTGTGTAGTTACCACTCTGAGCTCCATGTTTGGAAGGTGACAGAGCACAAAAGCAAGAACTGACCTCTGCCGTTCAAAAACTTTGTGCATTTAATAAACAATACAGCAAATAATTACTAAGAGGAAGAAAGGTGTTCAGTAAACCAAGTATAGCTAGCTTTAAAAAATGGAATTAATAAACTTCTCCAATTGATGAGTCAGAGACTATGACACATAAAGAAGTATGTCAAAGCTCTTCCTTCCCTTGCACTGGGCAAAGACCCCAAAAGAATTCTGACCCTGAAGGAGGCAGCAGTGTAAGGACATCTGGCTTTCATGAATTCACTTTGAGCCTGTATGAGCTTCCAAAGGCCTTTGTCAGCAGACAAAGCTTCCTGAAATGGCTCAACAGACTAGTTCAAATTTGCTTCTTTCCTCCCAATCATTGTATGTACCAGCCCTTAAACATCTGCAAAGAAAAATATAGGAGAAGCTAGTCCATAAGGCAGTTATTATTAGAAAGTATTCTGCTAAGTTCAAACATCTTTCCATGTAATTTCAATCTGGAGAAATTCTTTGGAACTCACAGCTGCACAAAATAATTATATAGCAAGGAAATATTACACTGTTGGCCTGCTAGAATGGTTTTTCTGGTCTCAAAACACTTGAAATTGAACTCTAGCCTTGTACTGCCACTCTACAGTACATGCAATTCCTGATGTGAGAATTCAAACCAAGTGCTAAATGGATTCTAAATGCATCAAGCTTAATAATTTCCCTTGCATAAAGAATATAAACAGCTACACAGACAGAAGCAGCTGAAAGATCATAGAATGGCTTAGGTTGGAAGGACCTTAGAGATCATCTACTCCAACCTCCCTGCCATGGGCAGGGACACCTCTCATCTAGACTTGGCTCCTCAAGGCCTCATCCTGCTTGGCCTTGAATATCCCCAAGGAGGCATCCACAACCTCTCTGGGCAGCCTATTTCAGAGTCTCACCACCCTCATACTGCAGAACTTCTTACTAAGATCCAGTCTAACCCTACTCTCCCTCAGCTTAAAACCACTCCCCTTTGTCCTATCGCTAGACACACTTCTGAAAAGTCCCTCTGCAGCCTTCCTGTAGGATCCCTTCAGGCATTGGAAGGCAGCTCTGAGATCCCCCTGAGTACTTCTCTACGCTGAACAACCCCAGCTGCCTCACCCTGTCCTCACAGCAGAGGTGCTCCAGCCCTTGGATCACCTTTGTTGGGACACTGGGTCAGGTGCACAGTTCCCCTCACCAACTGCAAAGCAGCTTACCCGATTTTCATCGTAGATAATTTGGACAATACTGCGGTGTTTCTGTTCCACTGGAGGAGGGGAGACAGGCCTCTCTGGCTCTGGAGGCTTAGCAGCTTCTTCTTCAAGTTGTTGCTAAGAGACGACAGAAAGAAAATCAGCCACCCGCACCACGCTACCCTTACCAGTAATTAGTCACCAGAGATAAAATATGCATCTGATCAACTGTTAGCACCGCCTGCTATGCCTCCTTTGAACTGACAGGGAATGAATGAAATGGTTTTAACACCAGCAGGGATGGTAACAAGACTATTTTTTTGTACTACTGGTAAAAGAAATCCACTGTTTACGAGCCTCACCTGTGTTGATCCAGACTTGTTTCAGCTCGACATTTACAGCCACTGACACATTGTAGCTTACCACTATTTAAAGGAAAATATTAACTTTGGAGAAGAGTTCCACCAAACCTCCTTTCTCATGCAGGAAGTCAGCCACAGAGCTGCCTTCCTACACTGTAGATACCCAAATGTCACTGTTGTCATCTTATTCTTTTGAAAAGGTACAGAAGTTCTTCTAACACTCCACAGACAGCAGCACTCTAAAAGGTACTTCACAGCAAAAATAAACCACTCCACGTCTTGCAGTTCCAAGACTGTTACAAGTGAAAAATGCCAATAGCAAAAACAACCCTGTAATATTTTCCTAGCTACTACACTGCTGTTCCCCCTTTCACATAAAAAAAAAAAAACAAAAAAAAAACCCAAAAACCAAAAAAATCTTCACTTTCTAATTGTAAATATCTTTCATCCATGCCTGCCACAAACATACAACAAAGAACTTTTGATGCTAGGGATCCAACCTGCCTCATTACTGGCTGCAATGTGCTATATTACTGCACAAGAATTCCAAATGTAGAATTTTTACAGAGTGCCATGATAAACATGCTCAGTTACTGGAGGCAACAGCAATTCTGTGCTGTTTCTAAAGTCAAACCATAGTAGAAATAATGCACAAATGAACCTTCACAGCCAACATGCAGAGTACTTGCTGACTGTGCGGAAAAGTGGCAAACACACAAAAAGATAAGCATCATTAACACACATTAACACTCAATGACATCCTTCTTTTCTCTTCTACTGAAGGTCACTTTACAGACCGTTACAATTCTGATGGAATTTAACAAACAAACAAAACAAAAAAAGCAACCAAAACCAAACCCATGCTGCTCCAGAAAGTTGTCTGCCTGTTATCCTGGACCTACAAGTGCACAAATCCTACAGTCTCAATAACTCTCACTTCCTACAGCATTTCCATTAAGAAACAAACATAAAGCTGGCACTACTTCTAGCTGGATCTTTGAACCTCATAAAAGGAAAAGGAGACAAGAACTTTGTTTTTGCCAATGAGTAACAGATGCCTAGATTGAAGGGTGGGTTTAGTTGGCCGCAACAGCTACTGCCGGCAAACACTTCCTTTGCTTCCAATGGCTGAAGTGCAGCTCTCTCATGCAAAGGATTGTACTAAAAAGAATGTGCTATTTCCTCCTTTATTTCTCTGCTCTCTCTGTTTACTTGTACTCCTCTTTCTCCACTTTCCCTGAGGCTGACCTTAGCTCCTGCTAAGG
This sequence comes from Ramphastos sulfuratus, assembly GCA_013399055.1. NCBI lineage: Eukaryota > Metazoa > Chordata > Aves > Piciformes > Ramphastidae > Ramphastos > Ramphastos sulfuratus. Next base: position 20,026 of record WBNM01017894.1, on the reverse strand, counting down.
ACCTCCTGCCCTTGTGAATACAGATGATCCAGGGCCTTTTGTGCAAGCTCTGGTTTTGAAGACACATGCAGAGGATTCTCCCCTTGCACAGACTTTGAAAGAAGAAAGATGAGAGCCTCCCCTTGCCCAGCAGTCATCTTTGAAGCTGAAATTACAGTCACAGTGCCCTTGTTTCTCCAGTCACATAAGAGAAGTTTAAAATGTAAAGCCACCTCCTGTTGGACTTCTGTGGGGCTTCCTCCTGTCTGCAAACTGGTTAAACCTACATGATCCAGTCAAACACCCTAGAAAATCATATCCACAACCCTCCCTTTTTAACTTGTTTTGGTTCATATAACCAAACAAATTCACCACTATCTAATGAAGCTTTCCCACCTCTTTTTCCCTGGCAGACAAGAGCAGCAGTGCCTGCTGTGCTTACTTGCTTTTTCTTCAGTTTGAGGATTTGCTGTTCGACTTTCGCAATCTCGCGATCTACACGGTCCATGCTCTGGATCAATTCTTCCTTTGACAGCTTTGAAGGTGAAGCATTTTGGTCCTCCCCACAAGGCTGACCAGAAATTGGAGAAGATGGTCCCTCATGCTTCCCTCCAAAAGCTGGGTCCTTTCATGGGAACAAGATGGCGAGAAATCAGTCACCTTAGTACCATGTGAATGAGTGTTTGGTAACCAAACTAACATGCATTAATTAAACAGAACTTCCAGTTACCTACACCTCTGTTGAGGAGCTAAGTTAACTTAAATATTTTGAGTTTATTAATGTTCTAAATTGTTTAGAATTAACTTACAGCCCATTCATAGAATCCTAGAATGGTCTGGGTTGAAAGAGACCTTAAAAGATCATCAAGTTCCACTCCCCTGCCATGGACAGAGACACCTTCTACTAGACCAGGTGCTCAAGGCCTGGACTAGAACACTTCCAGAGTTGGAGCCTCCACAGCTTCTCTGGGCAAAACTTTCCAGTGCCTCACCACCCTCATGGGGAAGAGTTTCCTCCTAATGTCTAATCTAAACTGAGCTACTCCCAGTTTGAAGCCATTATCCCTCGTTCTGTCACTCCATGCCTTTGTGAAAAGTCCCTCTCCAGCTCTCCTGCAGCCACCTGCAAATACTGGAAGGCTGCTCAGAGCCTTTCCTTCTCCAGGCTGAATAACTCAACCACCTCAGCTAATTATGATACTGTCATTTCAAAGTCCACCTTTAAAATTGACAGCAGACTTCAGTATTTACCTTGAAACCAAAATAAGATCAAAACCATCTCCCTTTAAAAAAGTATACTGTCATAAATGTAAACTTCTTTTATCTGTAAAGGAAGGGTTACTTGAGAGCCAATCCTCAATACTCCACTCACATACTGATGAGGATATCCTTGGAAGATAACCATGAACAGCCTGATCAAGTACATCCAGAGCTAGTTGTGTAGAGAACTTAACATGTCAGAAGAGAAATGATGACTTAGGAGAGGACAGGTCACTTTCATTTGGCTTTGGTTTTCTTGTCTTTGGTTTGTTTATTTTTCACTTGTTTCCAAACAACATATTTCAATATGCTTCAAATTCTAACATCAGCACCGTTGTACTAAGTCTTTATAGAATCATGTAACTAGAGATCACAGAATGGTTTGGGTTAGAAGGGACCTCCAAAGGTCATCTAGTCCAACTGCCTCTGAAGCCAGCAGGGACATCCTCAACTAGATCAGGTTGCCCAGAGCCCTGTCAAGCCTCACTTTGAATATCTCCAGGGATGTGGCCCCAACCATCTCCTTGGGCAACCTGTTCCAGTGTTGTACCAGCCTCATGGTGCAGAACTCGTTCCTAACATTCAATCTATGTCTTATCATGCTCCACAACTACCCAGGTGGCAAAGCTAGCTCAGCAACACATCCCTTGTGCAAGCTAATCTGACTGAAAGATGAAGTCCCTGAATGCCACTTCTCCTCCAGATAACACTAGGCTGCATTTCTAAATTGAGACAACACATTTCTCTGTGTAGCACCTAGATAAAAATTCAGCTACATACAAGCATGTTAACACTGCATGCCTTAGCTTGGTTTCTCCAATCCCCTTTGATCCTACCTTTGCTATGCAACAGAGCAAGTCATTAAAGAAATCTCATGCTATCATAATTGTACTTTGCATCAGTTTATCCATGTGATAAAAGGAAAGGTAGGCAGAAGGCAAGACAAGTAATCAACTTTATAAAAATCTGGTGCCTATTAACTCATTTGTCTTTAATGCCTTCAGTTTAGAGACCTGAGTGCTCACCTTTAGAAGTCACACCTGTTATGCACCACCTTTTGGTGTGAGAGACTGTGTGCACGAGGGAAGGTACCAAATATTAATTTAAGAGACTTTTGTCTGCTTTATACAAATTGCTCTAACCAACATTCAGGATTTGCAACTGAAAACAGCCACGCCAAACTAGATTGTCCTACATTTCCTCCAAATGAGACAGTGGCAAGTGCAATTAGTGTTATGTAAATAAGCAGATTCATTTCAAATGCTTACAAGGGAAAGGGGGCGGAAGGGAGTACTTTGACCATTCAGTACAAATATTAATTACAGAGAAAAAATGGCCTTGTAAGCATTTGCCAGCAGCTCTCAACTGGAAAGCAAAATATTTCATGCACTATACTATAATCAAGTTGCAGCTGAGGTTTTAATAACTTAAGAGTGTAGTAGGAACCCAGTGCTCCCATTTCTTTACTGTGTTTGAGGAAGACTCATCTTCTTCTTACCAACACTGACTCATGGCCAATTTGTGGTCATATGCAAAAGCAAATTTCTGGGATTAAAGAATTAATAAAACAAAACAAAACATCTAACTGGAAAAAAAAATTGATCAGCTCAACACAACACTGGAAGTTACCCTCAGCATCATAATAGAATATGGTTTTACCTTCTTAATATCTGCAGATCTCAACCCTTCCTGCAGAGGATGTACTAAAGGCAAAACAGTAGCTGCACTGACACGCTGAAAATGGGAATCAGAGACTTGTTCAAGACGTGGTCGCTTAGATTCCAGAGAATCATGATCTGTCTGAGATGGACCTGGATGAAATTGCTGTTCATATCCAGTTCTCCTTTCCTGAGGCCTAATATACAGGAGAGAAACTATTAAAATACACATTTTCCACACAATAAAACTCTTTGGCATTGTTTTAACCCTTTTCAAGTATCCAAGAGGTGCAATTTAGTGACGCAGTGAGGCAGACCAATGTACTTAAATGTGATCTTCAATAACATCATTTAAATCCACTCAAAAAGAGAAAGTTAGCATGAACTTTAAAAGACACTGTTTAAAATACATGCTTGTCACTACAAACCCTTAAAGAAACTTACCAATGCTACAATGATGTTCAAATCAAAACTCTGATTCAAATAATAACCCAATAAAATTCAGGAGATAAATACAGTACTGTATTCCACTGAACACAGATGGCCACAGCAGCTCCATCATTTCATTTCTGCAGTCAAATAATTTTGAAATACAGACAGATTGCTTGAAATGAGCCATGAGTCTGTCTGGAACTTGAGCTCTACTAAAATGCTACTATCTGACAGTAACAGTCATGGATTCAATACATGAGTCATGTAAAAACTCCTCCTTCTCAGAAAGTGCAAAGGCACAGTGTCACCAGCTTCTCCACAGTGAAATGCACAGGATGTCCATAAAAGAGCCTCGTATCCCTCTACATCTTCCTATGAAGTGTCACTGAGGAGATGACAGCAGTTTCCTGCACTTTACCAGAAGGACTGAATAAGCTTTTACAAAGGTGCCGCACAGAGAGGGGATTTAATTCCGCTATAAACTGAAGCTTGGAGAGCTCTAAAAGCCACTATGATCCTCTGCACTGAAACAGAGCCTTACTGACACTTTGGCAATAGGAGATGAAGGTGATGTGCAAAAGCCCCAGATTTCACTATCATCAAGTTTTTTTCTGGGAATATTCTAATGAGATTTTTTTAAGGTAGGCCACTATTTACATAACATTCAGCACTCCTATTTGTTCAGAACCAGGTACCTCAGTTACAGCCAAAATAAACTGCTAGCAGTAATCCAGCACATAAAGTTGCTCCTAGCAGATACTCTTACTAAGAGCCTAAGAAAAAAAAACAGAGGTGGTTACAAGCAGTAACACTTGCTTACAACTACACAACAGCATCTTAATACCCTAAGGAACTGAGGCACATAATAATCTGGTAATCTCTTCCCTAAACAGAAGCATTTTCCTGCTAATTTACTAGAGTCCAATTATCTTATTCTGGTCTGTAGTGGAGTTTTCCTTTCTAAATTTGGGGTTCAGAGTCCATTTGACATTGTTCAGATCAAATGAAAGCTCTGAAAAATGTCTTGAACCTATCATCCTTAGGACAATACTAATGTACATTTGAACATTCATCACTATCCACTGTGAAGGAAGTCATTCTGCTGGGAAGTGAGGTATTACCAAGTTGAATCTAAGTTCCTACATATGATTCACTGTAGTTGTCCGCTGGACTTGTCCTCAGTTAACCTGCTGGACCCAGATCAGTTGCATCTGCTTACAGAGACAGGAATGGCATATGAGACTGACAAAAAGAGTATTCAGAACAGATGATATGAAGCTGTCAAGTGTCTTGCCAAAAGCAGCATATACTCTGATTTAAGTCCTCTGTGTCTAGAAGTCCATTTCGTGCCACATTTCACTGTTCTACAATTCTTACAACTCAAAATACCCAATTAGCTCTGTCATTTCTTACTTGCTCAGCCACACAGATGCCATCTGTTGAACAAACCTGATCTGGGAAGTATGACAGGTAATATTCACACTCTAACAACTCTTGCACTTGTTGCTGCTACTCAGCAAAAGATTAAATTATCCAAAAGGTACAAACTTTACACGCTTTTAGCTTTACCAGCATTAAAAGGTTTACAATATACAAGCTTTGGATTCTCAGCTATGGATAATATTGATTCTCAGAAAATTACTGACAGAGTTGTTACAAGAGGTATAAGGAAAGTGAAGCAGACTGTCTCTTCCTGTCTGTGAAACAAACACATTGGTTAAAGCCAAAGGGACTGAGGAATTATAGGACAGCTACACCACTCAAATGTAGGAGAGGACACTTAGGATCAACACAGTCAAGTACTCAGACACAAACTGTGAAACTCAAAAACCTTCCTATTAAAAAGTTCAAACTAACTTCACAGAAAGCACAAACCTGTAGAAGATTTATGTTCACAGACTTCAAAACCAGCAGCCTCACCTGTCAGAGCCTGGGTGGAATTCAGAAAGCAGGGAAGGCCTGCGCCGAAGCTGCTGCTGCTGTTGCTGCTGCTGCTGCAGGAGCTGTGTTGCCTGACTGACCTCCAGGTGAGACGAGCGGTAATCAGGAACTGCAAACTCCTAGATGAAGGACATTTGTGTGTTAGCAAGGGCAAAGGTGCAAAAGGGAGAATCAAAAGTGTTCATTTCCAAAGATATTAAATACCAGGAACAGAATGGAGAGGAAAAAAAAAATAATAAGGAAGAGGAGGGAAAAAGAACCATGGGGAAAAAAATAAAGAAGGAAGAGGCCAGGGAAAAAAATAAAGAAGGAAGAGGCCAGGGAAAAAAATAAAGAAGGAAGAGGCCAGGGAAAAATAGGTCAAAGAAAAAAAAAAAAAAAAGAACCAAATAAAAGAGGAAAAACAAACCAAATCACCCCACAACTTAAGCAACACTGGCAGTGTCTCAGAGGGAGTCATACTGGTCCAATGTTTTCAGATGTGAATGAGTTGTATTACACAGGTTTAGAAACAAAACAAAACTAAACCCAACCCCAAACAAAACAAAAACCCCAACAAGCCCCTTTGGCACAGCTAACATTTGAACTGTACTCTTGCTAGACTTGCAACCCTGGTGTCTCCTTACCTGCTGGTGCCGGGTGCTGGGGAAGGTGTACTGGACAGAGTGAGTAGGGTAACGACTCTGTTCTGTGCTGAATGCTCCTTGGTTAGGAGGGTAGCCTGAACTTGACATTATCAGAGAAGAAGTCTTCACAAAGCTGTGAGATCAAGACCAGCAAGCAATCATGTTTCTAGGAAACCGCCTAAAGGAAAAAAGATCACTGATAAGCACTGAAGTACCAGATGTACTCACAATACATTACAGCCATAGTCACCTAAGCAAAACAACCATTACCAGTAAAAGCTTTTTCCTGATGTATTTATTTAATAGGTGACTCTAGTCTGAAGCATGTTAACGGGTCTTAAATGGGCTCAAAATGAGGCATGTCAGCATTGTCTACACAAAGATTTGAGGATTATATTGTTGGAATACAGCATTTTACCAGCTCCCAGTTGAATCAGGAGGATTTGGATAGAAAAAGTAGGTCACTCAAAATAAACGTTAAAGAGGTTGCAATAGTCTATAGATGGACTCTATTTACAGTAAACTTTAACGCAACATGAAGTTCACTTTCATTTTTCCAGAGAGCTTTTTGGATCCTGTGAACTGTGTTATTTCCAGATTCAGGTAATCTTAGGGCTTTTTACTCAATCCCACCTACAGCTCATAAAAGCACAGTGCATTAGTCAGGTCCTAGAATGCTTATTGCCATCTAACAATAGCTTTACACAAGTAGTTAGCAAAAAAGGCAGTCACAAAGAAACAAAACCCAACACTGCTCCAACTGATGGCATAGTTTGGCTCTTACAGGGTGCCAGAAACTGAACATACTATGAAGCTTTAAAACAATCCTGCTTAGTTGACATTTATGACTACTTTGCCTCTATTGTATTCTCCAGCTCTACAGTGAACACTGAAAAGCAGTGATCTGGGGAAGACTTTAAATACTGAAAAAAATCCAGAGAAGTTCACTAACAAAGTCCAAGCATCTATGAAGCTGGGCATGGTTTCAGCTCCTGAAGACTTAGATTACACACTGTGCTCAAACACTGTGCCCATCAGTGCCTTGAGAGGTAAAACGTGGCTGTAAGCAAAAGAGCAAGGCATTTATTTTAAACACAAGATATTTCTCTCTGATAGCTCAAAAGATTTAATCCTTGGAGCCTATGTATTAAATACAGAATTTTATCAGACCTGTAGCACACTCTCAACCTCTAGTCCCAACCCTAGCACACGTATCAGGCCTTCAAATAAAGTAACTGTTGATCCCTGCCTAGATGGCTTCATTTCAAAGCACATTAATCTGCAGCCTTTCACAAACATCACATGTAAAGTTACACTTCTGAACTGCATTTTCCATTAACAGTCAATAGATAAAAACAGCTAAGGAAAGGATCAAACTCAGCAAGCTATACAAACAGATCTTGAAGTTTATCAGACATTTGATTATTCTTCTGGTTGGGTTCCCCCCCTCCCTCCATCAAACAAAGCAACCTACACATTGGCCTACCAGAATAATGAGACAAATTTAGATTTACCTCTTAAATCTGATTTTCAGACATGAAAACATCAAAGAAATAACTAGTTTCTCTTTCAAAGCAATACTACAGTTCACTACTTGGGTGCTTATAGTATCTATATTATTATAGTACCTACAATTCATACCTCAGTGACAGGTTCTTCACCATCAACATTTATTATACTTTATCATTCACACAGCATTCACTGGAGTACATCTTTTACCAACTATGTGATGGTCTAATAGGTCTGACTCATCTGCTTTACACTGAATCAAGCATCAGTGTCAGAAAGCAAGCAGCTTCAGCTAGTGCACACTGTGACAGTTGCAGGCTACAGTACCTGAACACTCCAAATGTATCCCTAGGTCCCAGCTACAGCAAAAAGAAAACTTCTGCTCTCTCTCTCAGTTTCTGTGAAGCTCTGTGCAAACTATGGCATAGAGCTGTCAGCTCAACCAAATGTGGTAACTACCCTCCCTCCCGGCCTGGGGAATGCTTTATATCAAAAGGACAACTGGTTCCATGGTATAAGGATGCTCAAATGACTTAAGGTTAAAAACCCACAAATCTTGATGAACTGCTGATGCCTTGTGCTTCCCCAGCAGCTCCATACTGAGTCTTCATAAATATGTGGAAGAAAACTAATTGGATTTTCTGTCTGCCACACCTTAAAAACTTCAGTGAGGACCAAAGACAGTAATACTGGATCTGAACAAAGCTCCTTTAGCCAATATGCTGAGAGTGATCATGGCCAGCAGCAGGCATTTGGGCAGCACATGCCAGTACTCTACCAACAAATTCCCCAAGACAACAGTTTGAAGCTCAGGGATTTCTTGAGTCAGAGCATTTCTGTCCAAATGTAATGGCTTTCTCTTCCAGCTGGTATAAACTGCCAGGACTCACACAGGTTCCATGGCACTTTGCATGAGAAACCATCAGCTCTTGTTCACTCTGGACACTTTCTGTGGTATCTCCAATGTTCAGATTACAACAAACCAAACACCTCTTTCATATTCTCTTTCCCCCCATTGCAGTTGTGATTCTGTAGACCCTTAGCATATCCTTTCAGCTGTATCTTTTGTATGCTGAAGAATTCCAGTCTACTTGACTGTTTCTTGTCAACCACTTCCAAACCTTCTCTAGTTCTACGTTATCCATTTTGAAGTGCAGGGAGCCAGAACTGCACACCAGGTTCTGGGAAAATATCCATAAATACTCATCCTGTTATTACTCTTTTCCACAACCATATTCTGACCATGGTCAGGTAGATCTGAAGAACATGGGGATGCAAAGGGGAGAGGGACCACATGAAAAATCCCCCACAAATACAGGCCAACTACTTCAGGAGTCAAAGTCTTTTCCAATTTCTGTCAAGTTACATCTCCTTATTTTCTCAGTAGTCAGTCAAACCTGAAGTTGATCATTAACCCAGGTGCTGAAAGTTCAGCCATGCTTATGCTGTACAATGCTACAGAGGCTGTTTTGTCCATTCACAAGAACTTCAGTGCACACATTGTTAGGTTTGTGTTAGGATTGTTAGCCCTGAAGACTTCATTCATACAAGGAACTCTCACAACCAACTTCACTGAGAGGTCCTGACCATGTCTCCCAGTTCTGTCCTAGAAGTGGAACGAGGGGGAGGAGGCAAGCATAGCACACAAACATGAACATCCTTCAACCATCCAACAACATTAACTCAAACTCCCTGTCTCATAACCTACAAGTTTTACATAACACAAATGAAAGTGTTCAGTCTTAACTGCAAGTATGGTCATGTTTATGGCACCATAATGAAATCTTTTAAAAGCAAAACAAAAGCTACCAATGAAGGAAGGCAACAGAAACAGCACAGAGGTTATAACTGGGTCAATAAGAGAGGTAGGAAGTGAAGAGAGCAAAGAAAAAACTAAGTTATCACTGCTGGGGGTACATTATACTTTTCAGAGGGAACTGACACATCAGGAGGAAGAGGTAAGGGTGGTAACAGTACAGGGTGGTAACAGTAAAGAAAAATACATGGTTAAATATGGGAAATTATAAGGTTAGAGGGAACTAAATAATGGAGATTCTGCCCAGGATCCAACAAAATCAACACTGTGGAACAATGATATGTGAAATGACATTGAGGTACCATTTTCCCTCCCTCTAAGACCCCTTTTCTTGTTACAGACATTTACATGTGCCTGCACACTCTCCTAATTTCATCTCTCCAGATGCCATGCAGAGCCCATTTTATCTCCCAGTCTCCTATAGTATGAACTTGTTTACTTTCTGTAATTTTTTGGGGGGAGGAGTTTTTGCCAGTATTTCCCAACAGAACTACCACTGATATTCTGCTCCCTGCTCAGTGTCTTACCACCTTCATTCTGCAGCTGTGGACATGACTATTTCAATTCTTTCACTGTGGATGTGAGTATTAGACTTCAACTCTTATTTCTCTGCAGACAACCTTCTGACCTTTCATCTAAAAGCATTTGCCTCTCTCTCCAGCATCTGCTCTCACGTACCCAGCAGACACAGATTACTCTTCAGTCTGTTTCTTGGTCACTGAGGGTAATGTCAGCTTCCTGCTGTAACCTCTCCAAGTTCCATAGGTTCAGATTATGTTTAAATGCAGCAATATTTTCACATAAACTTGTAACTTGTGTGCCTAGACTGCAAATAACCTCATGTGGGCTTTCCTCGCTGCTGTATTTTTCCATTAGTTGTGACAAACTTCATCTTGCTCTACCCAAATCCAGTCAGAATCCTCCTTTAAAGCTCCTCACTATCAATTCTCTTTTCCTCTCCAATCCTTTCGCTGCTTCCCTCTTCTCTGCCAGAACAGAGGCTGCTCAACTTCATTTTCAGTGTCCTTGACAAATTACAATACAAGAAGTCAGCTTCCAACTCTGCTCAGTCAATGACAGCAAGATTCTATTTTTCAGACAAGTATTTTCATACCTTTTCAGATTATTCTGCACATTTCAGAGGTTTCTGATACAAACATTTGCAAGAACTGTTACAGACTTTGGAATTCTGCCTTAAATGTCTCACAAAGATAAAGTTAGGTCATGAATACTTTCATACAGCTGCCAACCAGGCTGGCAAATTGTCTGTCTCACTGAATACTTGACAATTAAAAGGAGCAGAAAGCAGCAAATCTTGGTTTGTATTTCAGAGCCCTGCCTGTTCTGTACAGTGTCCCACATCACTGATGCTCCCCAGACTCTGTGGTAAGACACATGAGGGATGGGGAAACCCACTAGTGTCAAATGGGTAATATTTAAAACAACACCACAATTAGAAATTACAGGAGAAGCTGGAGCGAAGAATGAAAGAAGAAACTGTTAAATCTGAAGGTAGTTGAGAAAGAGCAGACAAGAGTAACAGTTTCAGGAACTGTGAAGAGATACTTGGCCCTGTGTTAATTTCAGCTTCTCAGGCAAGGAAATGATTTAACAATGTTTATTTTTAAAGGTATCACAATATTTTTGTCTTTGGCTAGCTCCAACTACTGGAGAGATCCAAGTCAGACTTCCCCTTTAAAAGCTACTGTTTGGACTTACATTTGTCATATGTGGAGACTTCTGAGTAAGTCACGAATCCTTCTAACTGGCTGTTGTAATGGCAACAGTCACAGTGTAAACTCAGATTTGGTTTCTACCAGGCAATGGTAATTTGAACAATTATTTCTGGGTCTTCAGACCTCAAAATGCTTCAGAAAGAAGCAGAAGTCCATACTATCTTCAGCAGACACATAGGAAAATGAGTCACAGAGAGGTTAAGAAATCAAGCAAAGTCTACCCAGGAAATAGTCAATGACGGAATCAGAAGCAAGACTCAAGTCTTGCAGCACTTTTAGCAGGCAAAAGCTAGCAGTGCCTGAGAAAAGCAGCTCTTCACTTGGGAAAACACAGCAGGTTAAAAACTGTGACTATTTTTAGCAGGCCAGTTCCCCAAAACCCCTCAACGCATGGCCACACAAATGTTTACACCAGCAGAAGGGAAGGGGTCAAGAGGGCAGACAGGCAGCAGGGTGACCTCCTTGCCATTTGTGGAGCCATAGTCCTGTTGCTGGAATATTGTCTTCTGCTCTCACATTGGCCTTCATGGATGAAAGGCCAATCTCGTGGACAGACTCCATTTTCCTTCCCATACACACCTAAAGCTAACACTTGTGCATTTGCAGCTATTTCCATGTCATCTTGAAGTACTTAACCAACGATTGCTAATTAAATTTCACATCCTTTTGGGAATTTTCCTCATCTTGCTTCGGAGAAAATCGAGTGTGATATCAAGAGCACAAAGAATTAGATTACAACCACAATAAGGCTTTCAGAGAGTTGGGGGATTTTGGTTTTGAATCAGCACCCTTAGTAAATTGAGCTCTGATGTAACTACCCTGCAGCAGAATGAGGAAGGCTCTGCCTTACACAGGGCATCTCCAGTGAATCACAGAATTAATTCAGGGATATTTATTCAACAGTTACTCTGATGAGAAAATGCAGGGTGAAGGGACTGTTTCAGGAATGGTTAGAAAGGCTTTAATCAAAGCATGGTAACAATACTTGTCAATAATTCTTTCTGTGATTTTACTTTATAGAAGGTAATGAAACGACCTCATGGAAAAAAAACAAAAGAAAACCAAACCCAACGCAACAACTAAGCAAAGTAGGTTGCATTTATGGACCACTATTAAACCACAATAATTAGACTTCCTGAATTACAGCTCTCTGCCTGTACCTTCAAGACACAACACTCCATTAAGTGACAGAGTAACACAAAATTCCAAGTTGAGAACCACATATGCAAAGCCCTTCAAGTACATTGCTAAATGTGCAGAACAACTCTTCCTACTGTTTTTTTTTATTTGCCAGATAATCACAAATCTGTTCAATTACTCAAGCAAAAACATCAAATTTGCATCTTGGGGATAAGTCACACACAAGAAAATTCTAAAATGTCCATTTCTGACAGATTTTTTTAAAAACAGTTTAATGAGTCCAACCTCCATATAAAAAGTTATTTACTCAAACTACCATAGAGTAAAAGGCCACATACAACTTGCCATCTAAAATTCCACTGCTCAGGGTATCCACAATACCCTTACAAGCTAGGACTGATCTAACAGTCCAGAAGTCTTGCCTAGAGAAGCAATGGACAACTCAAGAGCTTGCCTTGTCCTTCAGTCATTGCCTTCACATCCAATTATCAGCAGTCATATGACAGATACTCAGAAAAACACAATGAAAAGTTTAGCAGCAAAGCAAAGAAGTTTGGGTTCAAACTGTTTTGTGTTAAGCCATCAAGTCTGATTATACAAAGTTCTGCAAAGTATTGTGGGATGGGATGGTGAGAAAATTAGCCACGCTGCTAGGTAACTGTTGTGTTAGAGTGCAGTGCTCTGGGTGATCCTCTTGGCTGAAATGCTGACTTAAGCAACTTTTCTTCTTGTTACTATCCAGCCCATTCCCTCCATTCAGTGAAGAAAAGTTGTAAGATTGTTTGGCCACCCTGTGAGATGGCACACAGTAAATGTGCTTAGAATAAAAATAATTCCCTGAGGAATGGCAGGGGGTTGGAACTAGATGATCTTTGAGGTCCCTTCCAACCTTACCATTCTATGAGTCTATGACCATGCTAAAAGATAAAGAGGTTTCATTGAAGAACTTACCAGAAGGTTGACACCTGAGTAGATTTCAGGTGAATTTGTGCTTTAAAACAAGAGTTAGAGGAAGTGTGTTTCAGAGCTAGAATATCACATCTTACAGGTGTGATTAGAAATATGAAAATCTGCTGGGCATACCCCTGAAGATGAAAGATTCTTTGTATGCTATGAGCAGAGAAATGTTAATGTATCAGCAGTGAAATTAAAGACAATTTAAGTAACAGCTATTTCAACACGTTCCAGAACACAGACATCATCCCCAAAGCTCAGGACCTTTTCTGTGCTTTCTTTAATCCTTCTCCACTCAAGTTTTACATTGCAAAATAACCTAAAGCTCATAGTCGAAGCGTATGGGCATAGAAGGCAAAGAAACAATGAACATATTTTCCTCAAGTTGAGAGCAACTGCTGAATTTTCCATGACAATTCTGCTTGTGCAAATGTCTTCTCTTCTTCCATGACAGACATTTAAAGACACACTATAAATTACTGAGAATTTCAATCTCGTGTAGTTGCACCCCCTCTACTCACCAGGCTACTGACGTAAAAATTGCTATTTCTATCCCTGCCAGAAATACAGCCAAAAAATTAACATCTATGTGGTTGTGTTTTACTCATAACACTCATTAACAGTCTCTCCGTTAATTATTAACGCCATATGAATCAAGCCATAAATATAGCTTGAAAAAGATGCCAAGGAAAGCCCAAACATCTGAATTTGACCATTTTCACACCCTGAAAACGTCCGCATGTGCACAATAACATCTTATTTCTGGATGTCCAAAGCATGAGCTCCCAATGATGCCATATGATGTCTGACATATTCTACATGCACAGAGTATTTTGATTTAGCCAATTAGAGAAGTGACAGAAATCAAGCAGCATTACAGCTGGCAATTCAAGATGTCACATCTACTCTATAGCAGCAAGACTCTTTCCATCTGCATGCATAAAAAAAAATATAGATAAAAAAATGCATGCATAGATAAAATGGGATTTTCTACTTGGAATTTTAAGAGAAAAACATTCTCCATTAAAAGGCTACCAACTCCTTTAAGGTATAATATTAAATGTACCGAAAGCTAAGTATTAAAAGAGTACTTTACAATGATTTCTGCTGCCATTCCTAACGGTGAATATTGGTTGCATACTCACACATGTAATTTACAACCAAACTGCTGCCAAATCTCAGGATCACACTGCTATACCTCATCTTTAAATAACAGTTTCTGTCTCTTCCTCTCTCCTGCTAGGTAACTACAAATACAAACAGAATTTGTGCTTTACCAAAATGGGGTCGATCAAATTCAGCTGACAAGATACTCTTCTCCAGGAAATTCTATTTTAATCTCTCCTGTAATTTATGAGGGTAAAGAAAAATTGTTAATATATGACACCAAGACCCAGGCCATACACAACTTTGCTGTATTATATGGGAGTTCATAACAGCAAAACCTTAAGACTACGTTAACATCTTAGGAAGTTTCTAATCAGCTGCCCACTTGCTTCTCAAAAATGAGGGGTGCTGAGCACATACATCAGGAATTAGAGAACATATTTTCAGCTTCCACTCACTCACCAGCTAGCAGGCTGGCACATTGGGGTACAGAGAATCCCTGAGGGAGGAAAACTCCTGGATTTTATCAAGGAATAGTACTTGGTGATGGAGCCTACACAGCTCTCTTCTGACAAGGAGGGTCACAATAATGCCAAAGATATCCAAAAGAAGCAGGAGGAAGCCCTCTTTTCAGAAATGGAAATCAAGGAGGTAGACATTTCCTTGACTAAAAGTATCACTGAGCAATAACTTCAACTAAAAAAGGGTAAAAACCTTAGGAGATTTTCTGGATTTAGAAAGTTTATTTCCTAAAGACATTTAAAGCATACTTGGGTTTCCCAGCCACACCAGATGCTTGTTCCCAGTTGTCCCAGTATTGCAAATAACATGCAGTTAATGCACATCACAAAGGATTTTCATGTGCCAAAGACCAGAAATCAAATCCACAGAATTGAATATCCAAAGCAAACCCTACAGAGTCCAAGCACTCTACAGATAAGGTCTCTCATTCACAAAGTGACACAACTTTTTTCTGAGGGCTGCAGCAGTTACCAAACCTGTCCTACCTGCCCCCATCCTTATGACCTACCTGTCCCCATCCTTCTGCCCCCATCCCTGCCACAGAAGTAATTCACTTGGTTATGAAACATCAACTACAGCATTCAAACTTCACCTACAAAACAGAAATCAGCTTCAGCATCCTCCAATGTATCACTCTGTGGCATGCAAGTGGTTGAAGAGATGTTACATGAACAGCAGTGATAAGAAGTAGGATAACCTTCCTCAGCTAATCATTCTCACTCATGAGTCAGTGTCCAACAACTCACTGAGGTTTACTCAAAGTCACCTATTTCCTCCCATTCCACCCACGATGATCTCAAATTTCATCTCTATCATACCACATGCATGAAATATTCTTTCAATACAACTTTTGCTCCTCTCCTCACATTGAAAGCACAAGCACTTTAAAAACAGCTACTGTGTCTGAATTTATTCCTCCACTGTTAATCTGTCTGCAGGGAAAAAAAAATGCTTTTCACATCATCTAACAAGCAACAAAATATGTGTCCACAGTTTTAACTTTCCAGCCTCCTCTTGTAGTTCATTCATTATCATATCTGTAGTGGCAGCTTTTTAAAGCAGCTTTGGTTTGGAAAATGAAATATAACTTGACTAATCCATACTGACTAACCCATAGCTCCACAAACTATAATGCATTATGAAAGAAACCTCATACTACCAAGAAGGGTCCAGGATAAATGAGGTATCAGCCTCACCACTCTCCTCAGTTGACTGGGTTCAGACAAAGTCAAATCTAGATTTTAGCTAAAACTCCCAAGAAGGTTAAAACAAGAAATTGTGTTGCCTAAGAGCAATGCCTAGGTCTATTCAGATACTCCACAGGAAACCAAGTTTATGGTTACTAAATTTATGATTAAATTTGAGATGTTCTACTTCACAGGGGATGCCATAAGATATGAAAATGTAACTGACACAACAGCCCCTAGGTCACAGAAAAATGGCAAAGAATGGAAGAGATCTTAATTATGAGTGGTAGAAGTAAATGTTGATACCTGTGAAAAAAATCCACAACTTCAAGGTTCTAGAAATGCCCAAGTTTGACCTGTTCAAATAATGGCTCTAATGGAACAAGTAAGTGACCACATCTATTAAGAAAGGTTTGGAGAATAGTGTTCCAAGAAGGTTAAACCATGGAATTACAATGATTATATGGAAGAATTCCCACTTTCAAAAACCCCTTCTCTCTCAGTCCAGCATTTTAGATAGCTTAAAAACAAAAACAAGGGTTGAAGAATATGAACCCAAGGTAAAACTCTGTAGTGGATAACCAAGTACCGACAATTATTTTTTATTCAAGCTAATTCCTCTTTTTTTTATTCCCAAAACGACTCCTAATGAGGTGAAGAGTGCAGCTGAACTGTAATAATACACCTATCTAGTTTGCTGAACACCACTTGAACTTGTAATGAACTTGCAGGGGCTTAACTTTCTAACACTGACAAACAGGACAGGAATCAGCACATTTCCTAGCTGATTTACATTCACATTTGTTAGACATCTTCCTCTGAAGGTGACTGCGTTCTGAGCCATTTAGCAGAGCACCTGCTTTCCAAAACATCCCCAGTTTCTGCCCAGGAACCCATCAGTGACAGCCCAGCAGATGTTTCACATGCGGCATGTGGCTTGTGCCCTGCAGCCAGGGAAAGCTCCTGTGGCTGTTTTCAACCCTCAATGGGACATGCATGCCTCTGACTTCTGGAAGACTCCAGAGAGAAGGAACCAAATGCACTTTCCCTGCAGCACAGCATAAGGTACTAGTGAATGCATGGTACAAGAGGAGGTATTACAAAAGAACATCCTGTTAGTTTATTTTGTATTTTACCTCACCCTTTTTCATTTATAGGTGTTCCTTCCCTTGCCATCTTTGTGAATGTATTTTCATGTTCAGTTTTACTCAAGACTACTCATTCATCATGCACAGAATTCTTCAGTCCTGGTCAACAGTTTGTGCAGGCAATCTGTCTTCATAAAAATTTCATCTCTGAATTTTTTTACTGCTGAGAGGTACAAACAATAGGAGTTTGCAGTGACTGCTGAAGCATCTTTGTACCAAAGCACCATCTTCATTTTGTAATGCAGGTGAAGGCATTGACTTCAAAAGCCACACAGACCAAGAAGCCTAAAGAGGAAACTGCGTATCAAATCTGGGAGTGGCAACATTGCATGAGTAGTTTAGACATGAAGCTATTCAAGGACACAGAAATCTCTCTTAGGATACTGGGAGGAAATATAGCTGCAAGGTAAGAGGGAGCTTTCTGTGTGAACACCAACTCACTAAACTTAAGCCCCAGTAGGCCCAGACTGTGGTAGTCATTTAACAGATGGTAGATAAACACTGAACTAGCACAGAAGAGAAAGGGAACATCACAAAACATCATTACTAGACAGAGAATCACTGAAGGGGAGAGAAGCTAAAATGGAAGATGTATTCAGCATGTTCCTGGTGATTTGCATAATTTAGAAACAGCACAAAGTAAATATTTAGAGACAGCAGTCCTGCACAGGTCAGAATGCTTATCTGGAACATTTACAGTAGAGACATGGCAGCATGTTCAGTGAATAGCTTGTTATCTGAAATATGGAGTCAGATTTGAACATAAATGACTTGAAGAGTTCAAGACTGGCATCCAGGAAACGTTTGTTTGCATTATGAAACCACTGTCTGGTTACTAGTCTGTTCTCAAGATAGTAGTGTGTAACAGTGCACCTGCACCAGGCACAGAGCCCTTCCAGCTCAAACGATTGTTAAACCCCCTTCAGTTTAAGCAGCTACACACATTAGAAATCCAAACAGCATTTCTGATCGTGCGAGAAACCATTACGATCACTTGGCAGGCAAGCATAAAAGAAGAAGACTAAAGATTTTGGCTAAGGGCTTTGGAGTAACTTAAATGCCAATATTAAGAACATAATAGAGAAACTTTTTTTTGTCATACAAAAGATTTTTTCAGTTATTTATGTATTTAGCAGTAGTTGAAAGCAGAGTCAGCTTCTCTTCCCTTACAGCATCTCTCACATGCTGTAACTGAGAAATGGAGTCACTTGGAAGATGCAGGCAGAGAACCACAAGAGCAATGACAAGGGACAAGAGGGAGGGAAATCAAAAAGAAGCTTTGAAGTCTGTCCCTACTTTTACTACAGTTTTTGAGAGTCTTCTAAATCACATTAGATCACAATGAAAATCATGTATGCCCCAAAAGAACAACTGAGATAAGTGGCTGCAGGAGATGAATTGCCTTTAACTTAAGTCAGAAGCAGCACAATGTAGAAAAGTGAATATACTTGTATTTTGTGCATGTAATTTCAACCTGGAGAGTTACTGTTGAATGATTCACACAATAACTAAGAAGCTAGAGAGAAGTAACACTTGTGGAAGGTAACATTCGTAATATCCTCTCCACACATGAAAAAATGCACATTAGATATAACTCTTAGAAGATTTAAAATACTGCTCCTTCCCAAGTCTGAGTATCAAGTTTAGATATTTTAGTGACCTGCATATATCTTGAATAGGAAATTTACACTGCTCATAAAGCACATCAGAACATGTTTTGGGTTTTTGGTTTTTTGGGGTTTTTTTCCTCAGCAGCCTATACTATACCACAAAGAAAAGTGATGTCAATAAACAACTAACTGTGCTTTCATAAAAAGGGTCACTGCTGTTGGCTTGTTTCCTCTGAACTCTTGAATCCCTGGGATCAGCAAAGGTTTTTTCATCCCCCAACACAAGATTTCAGCTAACAAGAAATCCACTTCAAATATTCCACACTTCCTTTCCAAATGTCAAGGTTGTTTAGTTAATCAGGAATAACAACATTCTGCAGAATAAAATTCCAGGGCACAACTGCAACAGATCTGCACAGTCCTCGTGTGCATGACACAATGTTGTATGTCTACTTACTCTGGCACTTAGGCTGTGCCCATGGTCATCCTGCTTACCACACTAGCAAGACTTTTTCTCATAGCATTGCTTTTTTCCCCTCAAATCACACTGCCTTGGAGAAAAGTCACTACCTGAGCTCTAGCAGTTCTTAGCTACAGTGCTCTACCTAACAGCACTGCATAACACAAGAATTCTGCCACAAAACCAAGTCTGCAGAACTAGAAGTCCCCTTCACAGTGTAATCTTCCCCTTCTTAGTGTAATAAGTTGTCCTTTTTAAAAAATGATTATTCTTCAATTATAACAATATTTGCAGTTATGGAAAGGTAATTAATGCAGTTAAGACAACACCCATAAAATAAAAAGCGGTTTTGGACAACAAGAGATCAGTCAGACTACTGCTTACTTGAGCCTATCTAACACTAACAGTTCATAAGCCCGCCTAGAACCTTGTCTAACTGGAACCGACTCGATACCCACAGGTCTTTTAAAGTACAAAAGAATCAGCAAGTGCGAAGTTCTTTACCATCAAGTCAGAACAATTCTAGAAAATGCCACTTCCATTGTGCCCTCCAGCAGCCCAGAGATGACAGAAGCTGGGGATGTTTACAGGTCCTATATGAATAATTCAGTGTCAGCATCACCAACAACACCCTACCACCGACAACCTCAACGTGGAGCCGGAGCAGGCGGCAGCGATGTCCCTCGGACAGGGCAGTTCGGAAAGCGGCACACGGCCGGGACCGCGGCGCTGCCGGCCGAGCCAAGGGGCCGGTTTTGCACAACTGGCCCCTGCTAAAAAAATCATTAATTTTTTTCCTTTTTTTTTTTTTTTTTTTTTTTTTTTAAACTTGCACTTCTCCTACCTACAGGACAGGGATCAACACCCAGCACAGCGATGCTCTGGGATTTCTCCCATAACTTACCCACAAGGGCCATCTCCCACGGCCCCCCTCCCCGCCC
>WBNM01017893.1:0-10686 GCA_013399055.1 Ramphastos sulfuratus | reverse complement strand
CTTCAAGCCTCTTGTAACTCACCATTGCCTTCTGCCATAGGCAGAAAGGAGCTCCCTGAGTCCCTCTAGTGGGCAAGCAGAGTATTGACCGCAAGCGGTGCACTGCCCGCAAAGCTTCTCTGCCAGCTCAATCGAGTTCAATTCATGTTATCTATTAGCACTGCTTAGTGCTACAGCCTGTTACTGCCTGGGGATAAAGTTTCCATGAGTGATGCAAAGAACCATTTGTTATTAAAATTAGTGATCAGAGTGGTAAGTTCCGAATAGTGAATTAGTAATAAACAACATTAATTTTTGAAAATATCATCTCACATTAATTAATTACCCCTTCACTACAGTGACACAACTGATAGAGGAATGAACAAAAAAGCCCCACCAAACAAACCAAAACCAACCAATCAAACAAAAAAGTACTGACAAATGCTACTGCTGCTACAAAAATGAAGCTTACAATGAGGAAAATAATATTTTTTTCTCACTTAGAATTCTAAGTCCACATCAAATGTGACTGTGTTACAATGCACAGAGCTTGTAACTTGTGCTTGTATGCAGGGTATGACTTTGAGATCAGAAAAAACAGCACTGAGTATAAACAGGTTTAAAAGAGCAGAACAAGATGGATGCCAATACTGTCAGGAAAAGCCAAGACCAGGTAGCTGAAGAAGAGAGAGATTTTCCACATCTTTCCTACTGATAAGTTAGTTTCATTGCCTAATCATACTTGCCTTCTTAGGAAGAATGGGGAATGGCACAAAGGTCCATTTAACTTTACTTAAATGACTTTTGCTAATTCCAAGGGCCCTAGGAAAGTATACCACGATAAAACTTCTGGATAGGATCATGTGGATAATGACATCAGACAACTATGCAAATCATTTCTGCAATCTTTATAATCAATGGCATTTCATTAGGGCATTTAAAGTATGATTCACTTAATCTCAAAGACTTTGACAGCTGAAAAAGTATGAATCACGCTCTTGATTTCTGAACTGCTGGGAGCTGGATGGGGCAAGAGATGGGTGGGAAGATCAGTGGTAAAAAATTTCACAACTTGATTTGGAGTCCCACCTCCATTAAGACCTAAGGTCTCTATTGTCAGACCTCAAAAAGGTTTGTGCATCTTCTGGTGTGCATTTCTCTTGGCACTATCTACTTAAATTCAGTTTCATATCAGCATCAGACTGTTTTAAAAACATAGAATCATTCAAATGTTTGGAAACACAAGGAATAAGGAATGTTTTCTAAACTTGATCTTTTTCATTGATCCACTGAGTCAAAAAACAAAAATAAAATTGCATATTTAATGGTAGAACCTTTTTCATACTGACTTCTGTAGTTAAGAGAACATTGGCATCGGAACACACAAAATCAAGAGTTGCTTTGAGGAGTGCTCTCTCTCTCACTTGCTGTTTTGCTATGTGCAATCTGCTTCAACTCAATACCTTAGTTTGGAGAGAGCACCCGCTTTCCTGACAACAGGTATCAGACAGAGAACAGATTCAGAATGGAGATAAGAAAGAATTTCTTTACAGGAAGGCTGGTAACACACTGGAACACATTGCCCAGGAATAGAATCATAGAATAGTAAGGTTGGAAGGGACCTCAAGGATCATCCAGTTCCAACCCCCTGCCATAGGCAGGGACACCTCTCACACAGGTCACTCAAGGCCTCCTCCAACCTGGCCTTGAACATCTCCAGGGAGGGAGCAGCCACNGCCTACCACGACAGGAAGATTAATCAAACTCTATTTCCTTCCTTTTTTTCACTGGCTAGATGCTCATAAAACTCATCTGTTCCATAAATGCTGATCATCCATCCTGTAGACAATGATATAGAATCATAGACACATAGAACAGTAAGGTTGGAAGGGACTTCAAAGATCATCTAGTTCCAAACCCCTGCCATAGGCAGGGACACCTCCCACTAGTACAGGTCACTCAAGGCCTCCTCCAACCTGGCCTTGAACACCTCCAGGGAGGATGTGGAGCACAGAATCACCCAATGTGATCTTTGATAACATTGGGTGATTCTGTGCTCCACAACCTCCCTGGGCAACCTGTGCCAGTGTCTCACCACCCTCACTGCAAACAACTTCCTCCTAACATCCACTTTCAATCTCCCCTCTGACAGTTCAAACCCATTGCCCCTTGTCCTGGCATTACAAGACCTTGTCAATAGTCCCTCCCCAGCCTTCCTGTAGTCCCCTTCAGATCCTGGAAGGCTACTCTAAGGTCTCCTGGAAGCCTTCTCTTCTCCAGGCTGCAGAGCCCCAAATCTCATAGCCTGATATGCAATACTGGAATGGGGCAGGAGACATCCGTGTTATCACATGGAGTATTCCATGATTTCATCTTGCTTCATCACAACTGGGAACTGCAGAAAAAATGCTCTAGTACTTACAATGGTCAAGGATATTTATTCATATTTTTCCCCTGGAATATCAGTAAATAAAACATTAAAATATTTGAAAGGGTAACAAAGCCATTAAAAGAAGTTGCTTCCAAAACAATTCAAAAGCCTCCCAGGTCTCAATCGTAAAACAAACCAACCAGTGACTATTTACATGTATTTTGCCTTATGTGTTGCACCATATACACATTTTAAATGCATCACTACCTAAGGAAAAAAGAATCACATATTCTAACTGCTTTTCTAGTGGTTATTATAATTAGCTTTTGTTAATTCTAGTCATGTAGACTCCCTTTATTATTATTATTCTTTCAGCAGCATGTGTGATAATAATAAAATCAATGTTTAAGACACAAAGGATGTATCACACTATGGGCATATTTATTTCCAGTAATGGAAGAGGAAGCCTAAAAGATCAAATGCAGCTAGATAAAATGTCAGCTTACAGGACCTTCACAGTCCTAGCTGGGAACCTCCAAATAATGGTAAAGTCAAAGAAAGTGGTGTTTAAATCCCAACCTTAAAGAGTAATTGAAAGTGATTTGCAGTAGTTGTAATGGTAAAGTCAAAGCAAGAAGCATTTAAATCATAACCTTAAAATGTGATTCAAAGTGATTTGCAGGTTGTTAACCAAATTAATGTGCTCTTGAGACAGAAAATGCATAAATCCAACACACTGACCTGTTGAACAGGGAATACCTTGGTGAAGCCACATAGGATTTGTAATAGAAATATTAGGCTAGAAATAACTAAACTATAAAAGTGGATGTAAGAACTTGAAGAAACAGGAATTTTTTTTTTAATTGATAATACAGAACATTCCCAAACATGGAAATGTGCATCTAAGAAACAGAAGAAACAAAAACCAGTTGTGTGTATTGACAACACAGAACATTTCTAGCAATAAAAATTAAAAATGAGTTGTTTCTGTCAAGCTTGGACAGAATGTCTGCAGTGTGTTAAGACCACAGCACAGATGTCTTGTCAGCAGAAGACCCTGTACTGTGACAGTGGGATGCTGGCAGCAAGATTACAGCATGTGACAAATGCCAGTCTTGTGTGTGTAACCCCAACTGGGAGGCAGATCACAGTGATAAAGATGTGTGTGCATTAAATGAAAAATCACAGGCAAGAGGCAGCTGCCTTGTCTANGGAGTTGTGCTTGGGATTGTGCCTACCCAGGTGCAGGACTTTACAATGTAAAGGACCACCTCATGCCAACCATGGACTCCTAGAGGGTGTAAACAATTAGTCCATGGTTGCCACTCAAGAAAATGCCCAGAGCTGTGGTATCAGCTCAATGTCCCATGTCTTTTGTGTCACACATGGGTGAGCCAGATCACCTTGGCACATGCATCCTGGGGCTTATGAGGGTGTGAGTGAAATGAAGAGTGAATGAAATGTAAGAGAGAATAAGCAGAACTGGTTAACCTCTTTGGAGATACCACAAATAAATATCACTCTCCTTGTATGATTCCTCGCTACTTTTTGTCACAATCATTTCCTACAGGTGTGAAACAAACCTGATTGCTACAGAACACTGCATGATCTTGGATTTTGTGAAACTCTTTCAGGCAGCAAACCTAGGCAACAAAACTAGAACATGCCCAAAGAGTGACTTCCCCCAGTGAAGACCTTCCCTGGCACTGCAAGTGTGGCTGTGGGACACAACACAGTGACCGCGCTCCTGTGAGCAGCCACACAAGGCAATGAGGAACACAGGCTGAGGGAGCTCCTGCCTTTCCACAGCCACCTACACAACACTCAGTTACAAACAAATACAGCTCACTGCTGTTTTATTTTTGAAGTTATTTAAGCTTACAGATCCCATATTTATACAGCCTTTCTTCCTTTACAGGGGAGAAGGGTGTCAATCAGATTGATGAACCCACCAATGAAATTGTCAAACCTGGAGCAGTGAAGTCCAATCCAGGTTACTAGGTGATCATATTCCACTTGAGGGGAGGAAAGGAACATGGATAATATAAAATGCTTTCATAGATGTAATTTGATTGACTTGTTTTGACAGGTACCACAGTTACATCGTGCACTACACGAATAAATAAAGTGAAGCAAGGCTAATTATAAGCAGAGGAGCAGCAGGAAATATCTCCCTTTGCCCCTTTGCTCAAGTCTCTAGTTGCCAATTTTAGTTTTCCTGGGAGGAGAAATATAGCACACATTTAAAAGTAGCACATCACAATTGTGGAAGTTTTACATTCTTGTTGCACCTGTGATTTATGATGAGTGTCTGTTATTGATGGAAGATTCCTTTATTATAAGGTACACAAAAAAAAATTAATTACATAACAAAACAAAACAATTTTTTCACAAAAATTATACAGTGTTACAAGCTTTGGTTTGTTCTTAGGAACCAATCAGTTCCCCAGAATCTATTAATCTCAAACATAGGAAATGTCACTTTATCCATCTCATCTCCTTTGTCTTGTAGGGGTAGATTCAATGCCAATTTATCTGAGTGAGTTATAGAATCATAGAAACATAGAATGGCAAGGTTGGAAGGGACCTCAAGGATCATCTAGTTCCAACCCCCTGCCATAGGCAGGGACACCTCCCACTAGTACAGGTCACTCAAGGCCTCCTCCAACCTGGCCTTGGACACCTCCAGGGAGGTGNTTAAAGGTCCCTTCTAACCCAAACCATTCTATGATTCAATGGTTCTGTGAAAAATAGAAGACAGTTTCAATCTCCCCTCTGCCACTTCAAACCCATTGCCCCTTGTCCTGGCATTGCAAGACCTTCTCAATAGTCCCTCCCCAGCCTTCCTGTAGCCCCCTTCAGATACTGCAAGGCTACTCTAAGGTCTCCTGGAAGCCTTCTCTTCTGCAGGCTGCAGAGCCCCAACTCTCTCAACCTGTCCTCACAGCAGAGCTGCTGCAGCCCTCTCAGCATCTTTGTGGCCTCCTCTGGACCCGCTCCAACACTTCCATGTCCTTGCTGTGCTGGGGGCTCCAGAACTGCACACAGGACTGCAGGTGGGGGTTCTTGTAACAATTCCTATTCTTGACTCAGGTAACAGCTTCTACCATAAGCTCCTACAGCTTATGAATGAAAATGTGACTACATTTTGTTCTGTGGATGAAAAATTACATTATAGTTCATAAAACTCTAACTAATATTCATAACATCATTAAAAGCTGTCCACTTTCATTGCCACAGTTAATTCCCTTTTCAGACCCACTTCAGAGGCCTCTTTTTTTCATCCAACAACATGATAGTAACCCTAACTGGGAACAAAGCCTAAGCCCTTACAAATCTAGCTGAAACTATGGTTATCTAATGTTTCTTTCTAATGGCCTTGGGTTAAAAACTTCAAGTATCTTCCTAATTGTTTTGACTTTTTTAAGGCACAGGTTGCCCAGGGAGGTTGTGGTGCACAGAATTCTGGTGATTCTGTGCTCCACAACCTCCCTGGAGGTGTTCAAGGCCAGGCTGGACGAAGCCTTGAGTGACCTGTACTAGTGGGAGGTGTCCCTGCCTATGGCAGGGGGTTGGAACTAGATGATCTTTGAGGTCCCTTCCAACCTTACCATTCTATGGTTCCATGTTAAGTGAAGTTAGTGATGTAAAACAGATAAATCTAAGATCTGCCAATTAGGAACAGGATTAACTTCTTGCAGATTGGCTTTCTGGAACATCTTCCTTCTCCCACTTCCATGCCAGGTTTGCATATGAAGTTGTGTGCACAGTGGTTTCCTGTTCACACAGGAAGTTTTTGCATAGTTTTGGTGCACACACAAGGGTCCTTAGATGCAGAGTCACTAACATTCAGAATTTCTGATTAGGATAGATATCATCTGGCTGGCTGCCTGTGTAATAGGATCATTTACACTTTACAATATTAAACACAGCAGAAGTGTTTGTATAGCTGGATGTGATAGGGATGGACTCTTTAAGACCCCCTCATTCTATTTTTCTCTGCATTAGCAGTGTTATAATTAGCAAGAGATTTTTGTTTGGTTGGAGTTTTATATGTTGTGGGATTTGGCTCTTTTTTATCCCATCCTCACTGCTGCCTTTTCATTCACTTGGACAAAAAAATCAACCAGACTATGGATGACTACAGATGAGGAAGACATTCTTGGAATTGTTCAAGGTCAGGCTGGATGGGGCTTTGAGCAACCTGATCTAGTGAAACATAGTCCTGCCCATGGCAGAGCAGTGGGACTAGATGATCTTTAATAGTCCCTTCACACCATTCCATGATGATCATAGAATCATAGAATGGTAAGGTTGGAAGGGACCTCAAAGATCATCTAGTTCCAATTCCCTGCCATAGGCAGGGACACCTCCCACTAGTACAGGTTACTCAAGGCCTCATCCAACCTGGCTTTGAACACCTCCAGGGAGGCTGTGGAGTGAAGAAGACCTCCAGGGAGGTTGTGGAGCACAGAATCACCCAATGTGATCACGTTGGGTGATTCTGTGCTCCACAACCTCCCTGGGCAACCTGTGCCAGTGTCTCACCACCCTCACTGCAAACAACTTCCTCCTAACAGCCACTTTCAATCTCCCCTCTGCCACTTCAAACCCATTGCTCCTTGTCCTGTCATTGCAAGACCTTGTCAATAGTCTTTCCCCAGCCTTCCTGCAGGCCCCCTTCAGCTCCTGGAAGGCTACTATATGATGATGATTCCATGATTGTAAGCAGTCCCAATTAGCAGTCAAAAGCCAGGTGGGCGCTTTGCAGAGTGCATTTTTAAAACTACTGTATGCTGACCTAAAGCCTCACTACTGCCAAAAGAGATAACTCTGCTCTCCTCCTTACCTTTGGCCACATTTTCCCACTGCCTGCCTTGTACTAGCCATGAGGATTTTCTAGCCAAATGGGCTGGCAAGGTGAAAATGGCTTGAAAGGCAACACAAATTAGTCTGAATCACAGACCAGCTGCACATTCACCAGCATCTACAAAGATGGCAGCAGTTAAGAGTCATCATCTAAGGCTGGTGTCAGGTTCACACATCCCTTTTGCTGGCAGCATGAGGCACTGATGTGCCTCATGCTGATATAGTTATGCCTTGTGCATTATATAGTTATGACTCTTATGGAGAGCAGTGCAATGTTATGACTGCTGCTCAGCAAACTCAACTCAAACTCAGCAGCAGGAAGGAAAGATGCTGAAAGAGAAGCAAGTAGATGGAAGGATATGGTTTAAGGGTGAACCTTGTAGAGTAGGGTTATTGGTTGGACTTGGTTATCCTGATGGTCTTTTCCAACCTGAATGCTTCTGTGATTCTGTAATTCTGAGCAGGACGGAAATGGCTATTTAGGCTAGCATTGCACCTGAAAAAAAAAAGCATGTCTTAAGAGCCTGAGTCCTACTGGAAGTAAAGGGAACAATAAAACTGATCTCCTAAGCTTAAGACAGAGAAATAGAAGCCAGCACTCATAGGTTTGCAACACTCCTGAGAGCTAAGACATGCAGTTCTGGAGCCCCCAGCACAGGAAGGACATGGAACTGTTGGAGCGGGTCCAGAGGAGGCCACAAAGATGCTGAGAGGGCTGCAGCAGCTCTGCTGTGAGGACAGGCTGAGAGAGTTGGGGCTCTGCAGCCTGGAGAAGAGAAGGCTTCCAGGAGACCTTAGAGTAGCCTTCCAGGATCTGAAGGGGGCTACAGGAAGGCTGGGGAGGGACTATTGACAAGGTCTTGCAATGCCAGGACAAGGGGAATGGGTTTGAAGTGGCAGAGGGGAGATTGAAAGTGGATGTTAGGAGGAAGTTGTTTGCAGTGAGGGTGGTGAGACACTGGCACAGGTTGCCCAGGGAGGTTGTGGCTGCTCCCTCCCTGGAGGTGTTCAAGGCCAGGTTGGAGGAGGCCTTGAGTGACCTGTGCTAGTGGGAGGTGTCCCTGCCTATGGCAGGGGGTTGGAACTAGATGATCTTTGAGGTCCCTTCCAACCTTACCATTCAAAAAATAAAAAGAAAGCAGTGCAATAATAAAGTTTATTCAATATTTCTCCAATTTTTGTCCTGTCAGATACACTGGTACCATGGATCCTTCCAAGCACCCACTTTTGGCTGCCTTGTGAGAATGTCTTACTCAGTAACTAGTTATTCACAGGGGTTGAAAGCAGTGGGAAAATAAATTATCTTTACTGTCTCTTTTTTCCTAACACAAGTTTTCAAGGCAATTAGCCTCATTACTATAAATATGCTTTCATAGCTTTATTTACTGTCACTGCATCTTTGTTTAATTTAACTGCGTGGTTTAATGGCCATGGTCATGTCAGGTCAATAGTCTGACTTGATGATCTTAGAGGTCTTTTCCAGCTGAAACAAGTTTATGATTTGTCGGGGAGGGGTAATTAGGTACTGCGAGACGATATTATAAAAATATTAATATATAATTTATTAATATTAAACAATCGGAACTCGCACCACCCCCTACCACCATTTAATAATAACAATAGTAACAGGCTCTTAGCAACGTTATGGAAACAATATACAGGTCATAACAGGATCTGGAAATAACTGTTAAATATATATATTAACAGAACTCAAACCAAACTGGAAAAGAGGTTTGTGGTCAATGTACCACCTGCGGCCAGTACGCCGCTTGTTCACTAGATGGACCCGAGAAGCAGCTTTCTGCTTATGGCAGAAGGCAATCAATGATTACAAGAGGCTTGGTATTTATTCACAAAAATATATCACAGGAAAATAATACCCTAAGCACGTGGCGGGGTTTCCCGTGTTGCCGGGCTGAAAGTTGCCGGAGGCTTTAAAGTTTCTCCAGGCTCCTGAGCACTGGGGAAGAGGAGACAATCTCTGACCTGATCCTGGCTGACTCTGGCAGCAGGCTCTTACAGGCAGGATGTCTCACTGTATCACGCTGGCAAATGCGTGGAGGCAGCAGGCAGGATGCAAGCAGGCATCTGTAATGGTGGAAGGCAGCACCCCGTGTTCCCTGCTCCTTTATAACACAGCCCAAAGATCAATTGGACCTTTGGACACGAGATAGCCAATCAAATGGCAGTTAGCCAAGATTTGGCCATATTGGGTGAAGCCATAGGCTTGCTTTATCCTTTTTTGGGCAGATCACAGGCCCTGCACAAGGCAATCATGTGCCCCCTAGCAACCACAGGTGATGGACAGGCCCCGGACCCCAGACTTAGTGGCGCCAGGTCCTTTGTCCCTTTTCCCGCGGTTGCTCTCTCCCCAAAACAGCAGAAAAACATGTCTGCACAAGCCAGGACATGTACAAGCCCAAGAGGCCTGTTTAGGCCTACCACGACATGATTCTAAGCCATTTTCCTCAATCCACTCTCTGAAGTTTTAATTTTGAGGAGAAGTATTTGGAAACACAACCAGCATGGTGGAGTTTGATCTCCTTGGTGTAAATTCACGATAAGTTCCCTTTCCCTGACTTCTCTTTTCACCAGACAAGACAAGATCATGATTTTTTTTCACTTTCACTCACTGCTCATGCTCTTAAATTTCACCTGTTCCTGTTCAAATCCTGGTGCCACATACATTCAGAAACATAACTTCCAAAGAGACAGCAACAGCATTGCACTCATGGAGCAGATCATCCTGAGTGCACTCACAGAGCACCTACAGGATGGCCAGGGGATCAGACCCAGCCAGCATGGATTTAGGAGGGGCAGGTCCTGCTTGACCAACCTGATCTCTTTTTATGACCAGGTGAATGCCTGGAGGATGTGGGGAAGACTGTGGATGTAGTTTACCTGGACTTCAGAAATGCCTTTGACACTGTTTGCTATAGCTATTGGCTTGGACAGGGGCACTCTGTACTGCATTAAGAACTGGCTGGAGGGCTGGGCACAGAGAGTGGTGGTGCCACATCCAGTTGGCAGCCAGTCACTAGTGGTATGCCCAAGGGATCAGTCCTGGGCCCTGTCCTGTTTAATATCTTCATTCATGATCTCGACCAGGGAATTGAGTCCAGCATCAGTAAGTTTGCAGATGACACCAAGCTGGGAGCATGGCTGATCTGTTGGAAGGCAGAAGGGCTCTGTACAGGGACCTGGACAGGCTGGATAGATGGGGGGCACAGTCACAGTATCACACAGTATCACAGTATAAGCAAGGTTGGAAGAGACCTCAAAGATCATCAAGTCCAACCCATCACCACAGAACTCAAGATTAGACCATGGCACCAAGTGCCACGTCCAAACCTGCCTTGAACACCTCCAGGGACGGCGACCAATGCCATGAGTTTGAACAAGGCCAAGTGCTGGGTTCTGCACGTTGGCTACAACAACCCCATGGAGTGTTACAGGCTGGGGACAGA
>WBNM01017891.1:0-15510 GCA_013399055.1 Ramphastos sulfuratus | reverse complement strand
TTCAAGGCCAGTTTAGATGAGGTCTTGAGGAACATGGTCTGAGTGGAAGGTTGGAACTAGATGATCTTTAAGGCCTCTTCCAGTCCAAACCATTCTATGAATCTATCAAACAGTGTTACCAGAGAGATGCTGCTTCTGTCAGCAACAAGGGAAAAACGAGGAGTAAGTTCATTGCCAATCCTCCACTCCATGCTGACAAACACAGTTACATCACCTGGAAGTTTAAAAGCCTGTTTTAACTTAACCAGCTGGCTCTGTTTTTGTGAAGTACTGAGAGGACTAAAAATATTTCGCTTTTTATTCTTTACTACTAAGCGTAGAGTATAAGAAAAATAAAAATTAAAAAAACCCAAACCACTAAACCTGCCAAAATAAACCCCAAACCACCAAGAACCACCCCCAACAAAACAAACAAGCAGACAAAAGTAACCAAACCCAGAAAAAATGCAAAAACAACCCCAAACCATACTGTGGTCATTCCTTCTGAGCACACTGGTCAAAGTTTAGTGTGTTGCTGTTTCAATGTACCAGTTTGCCTTGGGAGCTTTCATAGTTCTTGAGTCACAGGACTAGAACCTGCCCCTTAGTGATTTTTGTGGGGGATTGGGTTTGGGTTTTTTAATAGCCTATAGTTAAAGTGATCTTTCATATTTAAAGGTGTAAACACTTCCCTATCAGTTCCATGATTCAGTGGATTAAAAGGCAAATAGTCAAGCAGATATTTGTTTGGCTGTTCTAAGCTGACAAATTTGGGAGGGATTTCTCTGCTAGGCTTGTCTATATTTTAAAACTAACTCATTTTGGTAGGAGCTCTTGAAAGACCTAGGAGCTATTATTAAACTTTTGAAGATGTGATGCTGTTTCAGTAGTTCAGCATATTAATTTGGTTTTTCCTCTTCATGAATATCTAGTTTTTGTCCCAGAGCCTACAATGTATCTCTAACAGCTGAGAGTAACTTCAGTGTTTTCCTTGTTGTATTTCATGCTGATCAGCTGTAGCAGGGCAGAGCAACACATTGATGGGAGGATTACTGCGATCTGATTTGCTTTCATCCTTTCTTCAGCAGGTACCTGAGCAGCAACTGTGTTTTCTGCTTCCTTAAATCTGCTCTGTTGCTTCTGTGCCAAATTTAGTAATTTTGCACATTTTTGTTTCCCCTTCTGAGATGCAATGAGAGGTTGCTTTGCCTTTGATCTTCATTTTTCTTTAGAAAGCCTACTTCAGCTGCTGAGGGAGAAAAAAAAGAAATGTTTCCAGTTCTAATAAATTGAATGTGCCTTGGCAGTTTTGACCTCATTCTCCACAAACAGCGCCTGTGGGGGCATGTGCTAGGAACTGTAAGATAGGTGTTACAATGTCCATGGGCAGGGACCAGATTGCTCAAAGCCTTGTCTAGCCTGGCCTTGAATACTCTGGGGGATGTGGCATCCACAACTCCTCTGGGCAACCAGTGCCTCACCATCTTCACAGTGAAGTGTCTAATCTAAATCTACCTTCTTTCAGTTTGAAACCTTTACCCCTTAACCTGTCACTACACTCCTTGGTGAAGGGTCCCTCCTCATCTTTCCTGTAGGCTACAGTAAGGTCTCCTCAGAGCCTTCACCTAGGCTGAACAACTCTCTCTCACTGTCCTTATAGAAGTGTTCCAGCCCTTTGCCCATTTTGCCCACCCTCGGGATGTGCTCCAACAGATCCATGTCTGTCTTGTGCAGAAGCCCCCAGAGTCCCCTGAGGCAGGGGTGAGGGGGAGGGGGTGGTCTCACAAGAGCAAAATAGGTGGGCAGAATCACCCTTCTCAACCTTCTGGTCACACTGCTTTTGATGCACTCAGTTTTTCACCCACCAAATCCTTCTCCACAGGATTGCTCTCAATCCACTTATCTCCCAGTCTGTATTTGTGCAGGACCTTGCACATGACCTTACTGAACTTTACAGTGTTTACACACATCCATGTCTCAAGCCTGTCCCGGTCCCTCTGGATGACATCCCTTCCCCCCAGCTCGTCAGCCGGACCACACAGCTTGGCGTTGTCAGCATACCTGCTGAGGGCACAGTAACCGCTGTCCGTGTTACTGACAGAGATGTTCGACAGTGCTGACCCCTGCGGAAGGCCACTGCTCATGCGTTGGGTTTCTTGGCTCGCCGCAAGAGAACAGAGAGCTGTCCTCTGGGACTTGCTCTGCTCCTCAGCCCGTGTGCACGTCCCCATCGCGTCCCAGCCCGCAGCCAGCTGGTCGCCTCTGCCACCTAGTGGCCTCAGCTCCTGCTAATTACAGTTCGTTACGTGGACCCTGCCGACGAGCTTTGGTTTTTCAAGTATGAAACGCTGAGAGTACCTTAAAACTCCGCAGGAGCTTCTGTTTTGTATTAAACTGCATTAAAATGAAGCCTGGAGTAGGAGCTCGCAGTTTCTCCCACACAGCCCTTCCACTGGAACTGCAGAGGGTTTTGATGCCTAATAGCCATGGGATGGACCATTACAGAATGACAGGGTTGGAAGGCACTGCAAGATCATCTAGTTACAACTCTCCTACCATGGGCAAGGGACACCCTCCACTAGATCAGGTTGCCCAAAGCCACATCCTGCCTGGCCTTAAAAACATCCAGGGACGGGGCCTCTACCACCTCCCTGGGCAACTTGTTCCAGTGTCTCACCATCCTTATGGTGAAAAACTTCCTAACATCTAATCTAAATCTCCCCTCCTCTAGCTTAGATCCATTCCCTCCAGTCCTATCACTACCCAACACCCTGAAAAGTCCCTTAGCAGCTTTCTTGTAGGTTCCCTTCAGATATTGGAAGGCTACAATAAGGTCTCCTCGGACCACTGTTATTCTTAGTTTGAAATTTCTAATTCACCTGCTTAATCAAAATATTGGACAAAATACCTGGTGAATCTTACTTTATTCCAAACTACAAAAGCACTCTCATTCATCTTTAAATGATTCATCTCGAGTACTGTGTCCAGTTCTGGGCTCCTTGGTTCAAGAAGGACAAGGAACCGCTTGAGAGGGTATAGCAAAGGGCTACATAGATGCTGAGGGGACTATAGCATCTCTTATGAAGAAAAGCTGAGGGACTTGGAGCTATTTAGCCTAGAGAAGACTGAGGTGGGGATCTTATCAAAGCTTGAAGGTGAGTGTCAGGAGGATGGGGCCAGTGGTGCCCAGTGACAGGACAAGAGGTAACAGGCACACAGCTAAACATGAGGAGGAACTTCTTTCCTGTGAGGATGGTAGAACAGGCTGCCTGAGAGGTGGTGGAAACTCCTTCTCTGGAGTCATTCCAAACCTACCTGGACACTGTCCTATGCAACCTACCCTAGGTGAACCTGCTCTGGCAGGGGAGTTGGACTAGATGATCCCCAGAAGTCCCTTCAAACCTCTGTTATTCTGGGATTCCATGATTCATGATAATTAGAATTGAAGTTTGTTTTGGCATGCAAACATGTTAACTTCACACTTTCCCCATCCATCTCCCTTCTTCCTGACCTCAGTGCCATGCAAGGTAATGGAACAGATCATCCTGAGTGCAATCACAGGGCACCTACAGCATGGCCAGGGGATCAGACCCAGCCAACACTGATTTAGGAGGGGCAGGTCCTGCTTAACCAACTTGATCTCTTTTTATGACCAGGTGACCCACCTGGTGGTTGTGGGGAAGGCTGTGGATGTAGCCTACCTGGGCTTCAGCAAGGCCTTTGACACTGCCACAGAAAACTCCTGGCCAAGCTGGTAGCCCGTGGCTTGGACAGGGGCACTCTGTGCTGGGTTAAGAACTGGCTGGATGGCTGGGTCCAGAGAGTGGTGGTGAACAGTGCCACATCCAGTTGGCAGCCAGTCACTAGTGGTGTGCCCCAGGGATCAGTGCTGGGCCCAGTCCTGTTTAACATCTTCACTGGTGATCTGGATGAGGGGATTGAGTCCAGCATCAGTAAGTTTGCAGACAATACCAAATTGGGAGCAGGTGTCAATCTGTTAGAGGGCAGGAGGGCTCTGCAGAAGGACCTGGACAGATGGGCACAGTCCAATGCCAGGAGTTTTAACAAGGCTGAGTGCCAATTTCTGCACTTTGGCCACAAAACCCCCAAGGAGTGCTACAGGCTGGGGGCAGAGTGGCTGGAGATCAACCAGGCAGAGAGGGACCTGGGGGTACTGGGGGTTCTTGAGGTCTGTGGTAGTGGGTTGGACTTGATGATCTTTGAGGTTTCTTCCAACCTTGCTATACTGTGATACTGTGATACTGCTCAACAACTGAATGTGAGCCAGCAGTGTGCTCAGGTGGCCAATAAGGCCAATGGCATCCTGGCCTGTATCAGGAACAGTGTGGCCAGCAGGAGCAGGGAAGTCCTTCTGCCTCTGTAGTCAGCACTGGTTAGGCCACACCTTGAGTTCTGAGCCCCTCAATTTAAGAAAGATGTTGAGGTGCTGGAATGTGCCCAGAGAAGGGCATCAAGGCTGGGGAGGGGCCTGGAGCACAGCCCTATGAAGAGAGGCTAAGGGAGCTGGGTGTGTGCAGCCTGGAGAAGAGGAGGCTCAGGGCAGACCTCATTGCTGTCTACAACTACATGAAAAGAGGTTGTAGCCAGGTGGGGTTGGTCTCTTCTGCCAGGCACCCAGGGACAGAACGAGAGGACACAGCTTCAACCTGTGCCAGGGCAGGTTCAGGCTGGATGTTAGGAAGAAGTTCTTCACGGAAAGAGTGATTGGCATTGGAATGGGCTGCCTGGGGAGTGGTGGAGTCCACATCCCTGGACGTGTTTAAGAGGAGGCTGAATGAGGCACTTAGTGCATGGTTTAGTTAATTAGAAGAGTTAGGTGATAGGTTGGATTCAGTGATCCTAGAGGTCTTTTCCAACCTGGTTGATTCTGTGACTCCCCCTTGCCAAAATTTGTTTTAATCAATCTCTGCTTTATTTCCCAGGTCGCTTCCTGGTACGACAGCAGCTGAATGTGCCTCAAATCTAAAGAAGATTTATACAGTCCAGACAGTGCAGGTGAGGTGTCTGGCTTTGCCATGGGAGCTGTCACCTGTTAGTCACGTCTCCTCACTTCTTAAAGTTTCACTTTTCCTCATAAGGATGAGTCAGGCTTGCAGCTTTGCTTAGCTGTGGTATGAAACGTGAGCATAATCTGCTGTGTGTGGTATTGCTTGGGCATGGGTTGGATTTCACTTGGCTTTCCAGACCAGGAAAAGAGGAAGCATGTTGGATTGATCAGGCAAACTGCCTCTTTTTGAACTGTCCCGAGTTTCCACTTGTGCTTCCACTGAATTGTGATCTTTTAATTTTAAACATTTCCCTGTTTTTTTTCCTTCCACCACCCTTTTTTTTAATTACACAAAGAATAAGAATCACAGCTTGCAAGTTGGATTTTTTTTCTTTCTTTCCTTGGGCATGCATTGAAAGAAAAAAACCCAAACAGCATAAAATTGATCAAAGTGACTTGAATTAAAGTACTTTTTAAAATCATGCAATACTTGTAGCAATGAAAAATTCTGCACATCCGTGTCATCTGCCAGTGCCAAGCTGTGAGCATCACTTGCAAGTAAAATTGCATTTCTGTTTCAATCCCTCAGTTAGCATGAAGTGTTATGGGTTGGTATTTGTCTCACCTTAATGCTAAGCTGACTTGAGGTCACTAAGTCTCTGAAATTCCAAGGTAAGTCCAACCCATCTCTTTGGAGGAGCCCAGATGTGGTGATCAGCTGAAGCTTGAAATAATGTTTTTCTCTTCACATCTGCACAACTTGTTACATTGCACAAGATGCTTCTTCCCAGCTAGTTGGGCTAAGAAATAGACTTTTGGGGTTTCTGGAGATGAGGCTATCAGTGGGAGTCCTTTGGCCTAAGGCTTGGAAGTGTTCTTCAGGCTCTTGGGAGAGGTTCTCCCTCACCTCTCAGCAAAATTCCCCGTCAGTCACGCAATGAAGTGGCACTCTGAACTAAAAGTTGACCATAGAAGTGGGGTTGTTTCAAAGCTAAATGCAGTGTGTCTTGTTGGAAAAAAAAAAAAAAAAAGGACAGCTTAAGGCCTCAAACTGGGGTACACAGTATCTGGTGTTATCTGCTTCACTCTGAGTCTAGCCTTCATTATTTAAACAATTAGGTTTTATTGGCTGAAAAACTCAAGGTTTTCTTCTCTTCAGATTGAGGATTAAAATACAAAAAACACCTTCAGGTTCTCTGGGGAGACTCATGGTCTGGATAAGGTTACCAGAAGCTAGACAGTGTGGCACAGTGTCTTACTGTGCTGTCATACATATATGA
Organism: Ramphastos sulfuratus; assembly: GCA_013399055.1. Taxonomy (NCBI): domain Eukaryota; kingdom Metazoa; phylum Chordata; class Aves; order Piciformes; family Ramphastidae; genus Ramphastos; species Ramphastos sulfuratus. The sequence continues at coordinate 9,243 of WBNM01017891.1, read as the reverse complement.
TGATCTTCCTTGGGGAAGTAAACCCAAAATCTTCATTGACTTCTTCACTGGTCCATCATGGGCCATAGCTAGTCAATGAGCAGTGCCAGCCTGCACTGCCTGAAGGATGTTTGATAACCAAAAGCTTTCAAACTGAGTCCCTGGTTCAAGACATAAGAGTTCTCAAATCCTTCCACTGGCATCTGCTGGTGTAGCTCTGCTCCTTTCACTTCTCTTAGTAATCTCAGGGTTTGAGCATACAACCAGGTAAGAGTAAGCTGAAAGTTGAAATGGATGTTTTGTACCAATTCATTATATTTTTAATAGTCTCTGTTTCTGAAGTTGTGCTAATGATTCAGTATTAAATAATAATTAATGAGCTATACTAATGATTAATATTGCATAATTGCACATTGATGCAATGTGTTTAACAATCCTTTCTTATTCCCAACTGCTAGATGAAGAAGAAAGGGGACCTGAGATCTTTTACAGTCATCCCTCCCTGTTGCTCACCACTGCTCTTAGGTGCCTTTTATCCACCCTAAACCTGCACGTCAGCTTTTGCTTTTACCAGCAGAAATGCTGGGAAGAAACACTGGGAAGTAATCCAGTGGTTCCTGGTAACCTGGATCTCCTAATTTCTCCCCTATTCTTGTGTTAATATCTGCAACTCAGGCTCTTCATGTCTGATTGGAATTTTTGGCTGTCATCCAGACAAAGCAGCTGAATTTCAAGTTGAGCATTTAGTTCCATAAATTATTGTTTGTGGTGGTTTTGTAACTCAGGATAATCATAATGAGTTTGGGCTGCTCAGCATGGAGAGAAGAGTCCAGGGAGACCTTATAGCAGCCTTCCAGTATGTGAAGGAGACCTACAAGAAAGCTGGGGAAGGACTTTTTACAAGGGCTTGTAGTGATAGGATGAGAGGGAATGGATTGCAGCTTGAGGAGGGCAGATTTAGACTGGAAATGAGTAAGAAATTATTTCCAGTGAAGGTGGTGAGACACTGGAACAGCTTGCCCAGGGAGGTTGTGGATGCCTCCTCCCTGGAGGTGTTCAAGGCCAGGTTGGACAGGGCCTTGAGCAGCCTGGTCCAGTGGAAGGTGTTGCTGCCCATGGTGGAGGAGGTTGGAACAAGATGATCTTCAAAATCCTTTCCAACCCAAACCATTCTATGATTTTGTAATGAAACTTTAGACTAGTCTTAAGTGAAGCAAGGTGGAGAGTTGTCAGGCACTGCAATGAGCTGCCCAGGGAGGTGGTGGAGTCGCCCACCGTGAACGTGTTTAAGGGTCTTTTGGATGTGGTGCTTAGGGCTATGTTTTAAGGTGAATCTTGTAAAGTAGGGTTATAGGTTGGACTTGGTGATCCTGAGGGGCTTTGCCAGCCTGGGTGTGTCTGTGATTCTGTGACATTTGAGATTTGTATTTTTTTATAATGCTAATAAAGTTATATACTGTTTTGTTCTGACATATTCTGTGTAACTCTGATTTCAATGATTCTTTTTTCCCCCCTCTTTATTCCTAAGGACTTTGATTCTAAAGTAATCCACAGTTCAAGTGCTTTCCTTCTTTCTACCTCCTTGCATCTAGAAAAGAAAAAGTAGAAGTGAAATTGCAACAAATTCTTTTTCACCGTGTAGAAGATGCCAGTTCTCTAGGAGCAGGAAGTGTAATTGTTTTAGGGCAACTGAACAAGGAAGTAAATCTGCATTAAACCTACTTTCTGGCATTATTCTTTTTAAGGATTTCTGGAGTGTCTACAACAACATTCCTCTAGTGACGAATTTGCCCTTGAGATGCAGTTACCACTTAATGCGGGGAGAAAGACGACCACTTTGGTATGTATGGCATCGTGAGACATGCCTGGGAATGGGCAGTGAAAACACCTGAAGTGGTGGAAGGAGGGAAGAGTGAGAGAGGAGAATCTTTTTTTCCTGTTGCTTGCAAGTGCCTGAACTCAAGAAACCTACAGAAGAAATAACCCAAGGTGCTTGTTAAGCTTAAAATTGCCTTGTACTAAAGAATCTTAATTTAAAAAGTTGTCTGCCTCTGAATGTAGATGTAAGAAAGAAATTCAATTATGAAAGAGAAGTTAAGAAATGAAAATATGTCTCTGAATTTCAGTTCAAGAGTACCCAGAATGTTACTTCTATTTGAATTATTGTCAGCCTTCAAATGTTTTTCTTTCCATTGGAGCTAGGGTAATAATGATGCAAAAAACTGATGGTCCTTCACTGTTCTTCACCCGTACAAAAGTGTGCTTCATATGCATAGAAATGTGCTTACACCTTGGGCTAAAACTAACTTAAGGCATTATGAAGTGATTCATTGCAACAAGTTCATACTTGATTGCAGGACAATAATGGAATAAAGCATATATATCACTGAGGTTTTGCTTTCAACAACTGAGTTTTGCATGAACTTCCTCTCTGCTGCACTTCTGTCACATCTCAGTTGCAGAGTCTAGGCACTTGCTGAATAGTTCAGTCCTTTTGGCATCCTTCTGCACTAGATTATAATGTTGCTCTGACAAGGGGTTTGGACTCAATGATCTCCAGGGTCCCTTCCAATCCCTGATGTCTTGTGATCCTGTGATTTGCATAGATTGTGACTGGATTAGAGTTCTTTAACTTGATTATTGTACCTCTGACTGGGGTAAATTTTCTCAAGTGAAGTATACCTGAAGTTCTTCACTACCTTCCTAAAAATGCTGTGAGTGGTTAGAATTGCTAAACTGGGGTTTAAAAATGTTGATGGTGGTATAGATTGGCTGGGCCATTGCATGCAAGTCTTGATATCTTTGTAAGGATGAGAATTTTGCTTTTTGATTCTTAATATGTGTGTTGGTGGGGTCTTTTAATACATAGTTTTAGTTTTTATTTCATACGTGGCTGTTAGAGGTGTGAAATGCCAAGATCTCTTTTTAAAATGGAACATCTTGTTTAAAAGTGTAGAAGTAATTTTGTATTTTAGGAATGGAGTGTGCTGGTTTGAGGCTAATTGGAATATTTTAATGAAAAAAATATAGGCTGAGAAAAGAAATCAGTGGTGATGTCTACTTCACTCATAGGCTTGCTGAGATGTATAAGAACAAGAACACAAACATCAGGCTTGGAGAGTCTCAGGCTCTCTAGCTGCTGGCTTGATCTGGACCTCTCTGCTAACCCAACTAACCACTTTCCTTCTAACCTCCCCTGGCCGATCCTCCAAACTCACCTTGCACGTAAGGCAGACCCTGGGGTAAGGTAGAGGGATGGGAGGAAGGTGGAAGGATGGTTGGGAGCCCCTCCTGGGGACTCTGATTTCTGGGAGGGGGATTGTGTTTCTGTATTACCTTTACCTTGTATATTTCTGTAAATATTCCTGTATATAGTGTATATATCTGCTTGTATATTGTGCTGAGCTGTAAATAGAGCTTTAGCCCTTAACTTCCAGCCAGCTGAGTCTAGTCTGGGTGATTTTACAAAGTGTGTGGGGAATGGGGAACTCCCAAACCATCACATGGGATTGCACAAATTTGATCTCATTGATAACTTGCTAACTCTCCAGTAATTAACACCAAGAAGCTCCTCTCATGTTACAGCTGCAATAAACTGCCTAACTGCAGCATTGATTTTTAAGAAGAAAACAAATTGTGAAATAAGAATTGAGGACTACAGATTTTTGAGGATGCTCTCCCAGAGTTTTCCTGCTCCTCTCCTCAGTGTTTGTCTGGATTGGTGGGAGACCACTGACCATGGGGAATCTCTGGAGGCCTCATACTGATCTCACTCCAAATCTGATAGTATTCCAAATATATTCCAGATTAACTTGAGGTTATTCCTTCAGCTTTGTTATTACAGAGTTTTAATGGAAAACTCACATGCTAATTGAAAATCTTACAAAAAGAATTGTGAGAAATTCAACTTGAAGCTGACACATTTGTGCATTGTGCTCTTGTCATTATGAGGCAGCTTAAATGGTTATGTCTGCCCTGACCCTGGGCAGTTTCAGCCTTTCTTTTAACAAGGGCAATTAATTTCTAGCTGTCACAAAACTGCAATAAAGTGCTCTCATGTTCTTTTTCTTAAACAAGATAAACCTGAGAGAAATAAGCTGCTTCTGGGAAAAGTATGCCAGAGGTTTTTCCAAAATAAAAGGTTACCATAATAAAACATACAACTGCTCTGTGGCCTGTTCCCATGTAGTGTGCAGCCACTTCAAAGATGATCTGCAGTCAGGGAAAATGTAAATCTTTTCCAACACACAAAACTTAGGAAAGGGATTAGGTGTTGAGAGAGAAACCTCATATGAACAATGGAAGAATTTTTTTTTTCTCTGAGGCAAAAGTCACAGCTTGAGTCATGCTACCTGCATTTCCAGGGGGAGATTTTTCTGGGAAAATTAAACCCCAAACATAGCTTTATCTTGATGTGAATATGAATGTTTATGTCACTGATCTGTTTTCCATAACCAGGGAAGAGGAAAGCAATGCCAAAGGAGGTATCTGGAAAATGAAGGTCCCTAAAGAAAGTACGGTATGTAATACTGATTTTTTTTTTTTTTCTTTACTTTAACATTGTTTACTGAGGGAGTTTCTTTAAACTTTTTAGTTCTAACATCACCTAATGCAGCAATCAAACACTATTTTATTGTCTGTAACTTTTTATTTCAATGTTTATTTTCAGATAATTCCACAATTCCTTCCTTTTGGTAATGTTGTTTTTATTATATTACAAGCAAATGAAAGCTGCAGTCATTTCCATTTGGAAATGCAGTATTTTATATGATCACCTTTGATCTAAAGACTCTTTGCATACAGGCATGCAAAGCAAAAATATAAGAATCTCCTCCTGGTGACATTATATGCTAAATTATAGGCAGAACTCCAGTAATACTCTTCAAAAGTCCACACAGAGAAGCCAGCACAGCCTTCAGAGTTTCACTGAAGTGCTCCTAAACTCTCCGTTAGACACAGTATTTCTTCCTGGCATTCTTTGTTTGCACCTATATGGGACTTTCTGTAGCCAAACATGGACCAAGGCATTGTTTCTACCTATAGCTCATCCCATCTCATGACTTGCTTCCACTGGAAGGGGGAAGATCTGTCTACAACTACCTGAAGGAACATTGTGGAGAGGCTGGTGCTGGTCTCTTCTCACAGGTAATTGGAGACAGAACTAGGGGGAATGGCCTCAAGCTGAGACTGGGTAGGTTTAGACTGGACATTAGGAAAAGGTTTTTCACAGAGTGAGTGGTCAGACACTGAGTGAACTGCCCAGGGAGGTGGTGGAATCACCAATGCTGGATGTGTTTAAGGGTCGTTTGGATGTGGTGCTTAGGGATATGGTTTAAGGTGAATCTTGTAGAGTAGGGTCATAGGTTGGACTTGGTGACCTGGGTGTTTCTGTGATCTAGATCTTTCTCTCATCACTTACACTGACTGTGATGCTCATTAGACTGTTTTGTGAGCTAGCTAAGACACTCTGATGTCAGAAGTGTTCCTATTTAGTTTATTTTTAATTGGATTGTATGGCCAGGAGAGGTTGTTTTGTTTGGGTTTTTTTGGGCGAGGTTTTTTGTTTGGTTGTGTTTTGGGTTTTGTGGGGGTTTTTTGTTCGTTTTGGTTCGGTTTTGGTTTTTTTTGTTTTGTTGGGTTTGGTGGGGTTTTTTTTTTGTGGATATAGAGAGTAGAGGAGAAAAGAAGAGTGGGATCATCCTCTTTGGCAACAATGAGTTGTCAGACCACTTTGTGTGCATCTTGTGGAACTTTAGTCCTGCTCGGGTTTTTCACCTTTTATTTTACATTTTTATTATTGATTTTATAATGTGAAAGATAAAATCCATTCAGGCATGTCATTGTGCTAGGGCTGCTGAAACAGCTGGGTTTCTCTTTGTGCCCTTAATCAAATGCATGTGGGTAACTTCCCTTGTGAACTGCCACGGTGAGGAGATCTGACCTCGTCGCATGTGGTGTTTATGACTGTAAGTGTGTTCTGATTCAGGTCTCTAAACATGAAAAGTGAAGTGTCAGGAAAATGTGACAGCCTTGCAGAAGGCAGAAAATGCTGAAAGAAAGTGCTTGAAGTTTTTGACCAAAAGCTAATTGATTTTTTGCCTGTCTTTTATGTGAGTTGCAGCTTTCCTCCACTGCGGTTCCAAGGGATCACAAAAGACAGAAATTTTGGGGTGTTTTATCCTCTCAGAATCCAAGGTGTGGAGATTTCAGAAGTGATAAGTAGTTTGGGGAGCCTCCATTAGTGGGTGCTGAATTTAGGGGCCTGACATCAGAGGTTTGTTTTTTGAGGAGGGCCGTGAAGATGATCAGGGGGTTGGAGCACCTCTGCTATGAGGACAGGCTGAGGGTGTTCGGCCTGAAGAAGAGCAGGCTCTGAGGGGACCTAATAGCAGCCTGCTAGTTGAAGGGTGTTGCAAGAAGGATGGAGAGAGACTGTCTGTAAAGGCCTGCAGTGGCAGGATGAGGGGCAATGGCTTCAAACTTTGGCAAAGCAGATTTAGATTGGATGCTAGGAACAAATTCTGCACCATTGCCACGGAAGGGGTATTTAACTACTGCGAGACAATATTTCAGAAATATTAATATATAGTTTATTAATATTAAATATTCAGAACTCACACCACCCCAACCACCATTTAATAATAACAACAGGCTCTTTGCAAGGTTATGGAAACTATATACAGGTTATAACAGGATCTGGAAANCGCAGTTGCTGGGCTGACCCCAGACCCCAGACTTAGTGGCACCAGGTTCTTTGTCCCTTTTCCTGCAGTTGCTCTCCCCAAAACAGAAGGAGGGAGAGCAGAAAAACATGCCTGGGCAAGCCAGGACATGTACAAGCCTAATTTGGCCTGTTTAGGGCTACCACGACAACCATGAGGGTCGTGGAACACTGGAACAGTTGGTTGAGGCCCCATTCCCGGAGATATTCAAGGTGAGGCTCAACAGGGCTCTGGGCAACCTGATCTAGTTGATGCCTCTGCTTACTGCAGAGGGAACCTTTGGAATTCCCTTCCTACCCAGACCATTCTATAATTCTATGAATGATAGTGGGTTTTGGGTTTTTGTTTTTTTGGTTTTGTTTTTTTGGTTGGTTGGTTTGGTTGGTTGGATTTTAATTTTTTTTGTTTGTTTGGTTTGGTTTTTTGGTTTTTTTTTAATGAAGATACTTCTCGGTCTCTCAAACTTTGTACCACACATCCCAGGTCACTTCTGAAAGGTTTAACTGAAGGTGAACTTCAGCCAGTATTCAGTGCCTCTGTAAATAGAATAAACAATATTATTGTGCTTGCTTCTCGTGAGTTTTTTGGCTTCATTCTTCATCACACATGCAGACAGCATCTCCTCGGCTAAGATGAACCAAACTCCTAACTCAAAAAGATGATACTCTGGAGCAGCTCTTGGTAAGGGTGTGGAGGGAGGGAAATGAGTTTTTTTTCTAAAGATAGTGTTGTGAAAAACTAACTGGCAAAATGCTGACACGTCAACATTGTTGCATGTGTACAAGTGACACTTCTGTGTGCCAATTTTTAATAGAAAAACTGATGCTATTTAGATCCTCATAAGCCTAATCCAGCAACTGCTTACTGCTGGATGAAGTTGCTTCCTACCCTTGAGACCATTAGGACAACTCCCAGTAGTGAGCATTGCTCCTGGTGATGAGTGTGCCTGGTCGCTCCCATCACCAACACATGAGCTGTTGCACTGGCAGGGGAAGGGCATCATGTGAAAGGCTGTGTCATGCTGGCATCTTCAGCCTGCCTCAGGAGCATCAGATGGTCTTTCCCATAGCACAGTTTTGGATTTGCATTGGATTAGATGATTGAGTCACAAAAATCCTTTGTATTCTAGAAGTTGCCTTAGGAGTACTGAGAAACCACCATTAGGCAGTTTATTATTTGTCATCTTTGTGGCTGCTTGCTGCTTTTTTTTTGTTTGTTTGTTTGAACTTGGTGCATTATGGGTTTAAACTGGCAGAGGGGAGATTTAGACTAGATGTTAGAAGGAAGTTCTTTACAGTGAGGGTGATGGGACACCGGAACAGGTTGTATGGGGAGGTTGTGGCTGCTCCCTCCCTGGAGGTGTTCAAGGCCAGGTTGGACGAGGTCTTGAGTGACCTGTACTAGTGGGAGGTGTCCCTGCCTATGGCAGGGGGGTGGAACTAGATGATCCTTGAGGTCCCTTCCAACCTTACCATTCTATGATTTGATAGTTTGAGTTTTTACTTGTACAAAACCACAAGCTGACTTCATATAGCAGAAAAGAGATTTCTTAAAAGTGTCATAGAATGGCTTGGGTGGTACCTTTAAAGGTCATCCAAGTCCAACCCTGCTGCAGTCACAGAGACATCTTCAACTAGATCAGGTGGCTCAGATCACCAAACAACCTGATCTGGAATGGTTCCAAGGATGGGGTTAGACAACTTGTGCCACTGTCTCACCACCCTAACCATAAAAAAATTTTTCTATTCTATGATTTTATGATTCTTGGGAGAAATCTACGTTCAGGCTTTACATTATTTGCTGTGTTCAGGATGAGTCATGGGCACAGATGTAGCAAAGGTAAAGTTATTGTTAAATATCTGAAATATTTATTGGCACAGTTCTGTGTCACAGCATGTATTCTTAGGGTCTAAATTCCTGTTTAAACTGGACTGAAGGGTTAATTCTCTGTTAATTGAACTGCTAATTCTGTAACATAGTGTGTACTTGGAATACTCTTCTGTCTAGACAACTTCAGGAAGAGAATGTCCTCAAAACTGAGCTATGGAACCTAACTTTTACCCTAAAACCAAATATAATAATGCAAATGTAACTCATTGTTGTTTTTTTTCCCTTTCCCAGGCTGCAGTTTGGAAAGAGCTTTTGTTAGCAACGATTGGAGAGCAGTTTACAGACTGTTGTGCAGCAGGTAACTCAGAATTGAGGCTAGGGTGGCAAATTGAGTTTGAATGCAGGACATGGAAATACTGCTCCTAATGGGCTACAGGGCTGGAAATCACATTCATACCTCTTGTCATTAGAAGGACAAGGGATTGTGGCTGACTTAGCACAGGACTTAAGCTCAACAGGTTGCATTCCTGCAAAGTTAGCAAGCTTTCTAGTTATTAAATTAGCCAGCAATTAAACCATTAATATTAATTCTACGGTGCCAGGACTCTTCACCCCCCCCAAATAACACTTCCATACTGGATTGCTTGTACCATCACTGTTGAAAGTAACTAAATTAGTCTTGCTTAAGGTTCGTTCTTTCTTGCCCCCCCCC
>WBNM01017890.1:10561-22884 GCA_013399055.1 Ramphastos sulfuratus | reverse complement strand
TGCAGAACTTGCTGCCCACCAGCACTCCAAGGTCTTTCTCCACAGAGCTGCTTTCCAGCAGGGCAGCCCCCAATGTATACTGTGCTATTCATAGTAGTTCTCCATATACACAAGTCTGTCCTCATAGATGTCTTTGTGTGACTGTAGGCTTGGTGAGAATCTATATAACACAGGAAGACCAACAGGATGCTTACCAGTTCGAGACATAGCGTAGTTATCCAGCACATACACAAGTTCATATACTCCTCCTACAGCTCCAGAAACTGCATAGTGAGTTCCATAATCTTCTAGGAATTTGAAATATTCTCCTTTTTCATATTTAGTGGGCAGAGAATTTAGATCATGAAGGAATGTATCTGTGAGACGGATATCACGACTCCGCATTTGGAATCTTCCCAACTGAACCTTTCCTTTTATGTGAAGAAAGGTTTGGTTCTGAATGCAAGGGAGAGAAAGTCAATGTGAGTGTCCTTCTGGTACACAGCATGGCAGGAAAAAATCCATTTTACTGACTGCAGTACTTTCAAATATGGCATTCAATCCAATGTTTTGGAGCAGGGACAAAGTTATTTAATAAAAATTAAGATTTCCCCAATTTAAACTTAGGAAGCAGAAAAAGATGTACATTGTTTCAGTGTCATGGTTGGCCTAAGCAGGCCAAAATAGACTTGTACATGTCCTGGTTTGCCCAGGCATGTTTTTCTACTCTCCCTCATTCTCTTTTGGGGAGAAGCAAGCGTGGGAAATAAGACAAAGAACCTGGAGCCACTGAGTCTACAGACTGTGGCCTGCCCAGACTTGTTTTGAACCCTGTGGTAAACAAGTACACACAATTGCCTTGTGCAAGGCTGTGTTCTGCCCTAAAAAGGGTAAAGCAAGCCTATGGCTTCACCTAATATGGTCAGGCTTGGCTAACTGCCATTGTGATTGGCTATTCTGTGTCCAAAGGCTCATTTGTCTTGGGCTGTGTGGATTAAAGGAGATGAACAGGGAGCATATTGTGCCTTTGCCATTACAAGATGTGTCTGCTATTATACCTATGCTCCACTATTATATTTGCCATTGTATCCGTGCTCCTACTACTTTATTGCATCCTGACCTGTGTGGAACCCCAGCAACCAGGATCAGGCTCTAAAAGTCTCCACGCAATTGGCCTGCACAACCAGCATGACACCGTGTTGAGACTGCACAACACAAGACATCCTGCCTTCACTTGAAAGCCTCCTGCTTAGAAGGGAAGCCCTGGAGATAACACAGATATTCCAGAGAGTCAGGACCAGATCAGAGATTGTCTGTCTCCTTTCTCCAGCACCCAGAAGCCTGGGGACATTCCAAACTCTCTAACGGCTACAGACAGCAACGCTGCCATGTGCTTTGGGTACTGTCAGATAATATTTCTGTGAGTAAATACTTAAAGCCTCTTGTAATCATTAATTACCTTCTACCATAAGCAGAAAGGAGCTTCTTGAGTCCATCTAGTGAGCAAGCGGAGTATTGACCACAAGCGGTGCGCTGACCGCAAAGCCTTCTCTGCCAGTTCAATGGAGTTCAATTAATGTATATATTTACTGGTTATTGCTAGATCCTGTTATTGCCTGTATATAAAGTTTCCATGAGTGATGCAAATAACCGATTATTATTGTTAAACTGGTGATCAGAGTGACAAGAATTCTGAATATTTAATATTAATAAACTATATTAATATTTTTTTGTAAAAATATCATCTCACAGTAATTAATTATCCCTTCCACTACCTTCAGTTCTTCCAGTTTTGCATAATTCTCCTCTCACGAATTTCAGCAAGCCTTTTGTGATCTATTTGACAACAAGGTCTTGTCTTTAAATTTAATATCTACTGAAAAGGCCTTTCTGACTTTAAAAACATCGAAAAGTAATTCCATATGGCACGCTAGATAACAGAGGCTGCCCACTGAGGTCAGATGGAGTTTCGTTTTTGTTTACAGTCAGAGAAGAACTAAGTGTTCTCTGTTTCTTTAGATGATTTATCTGTTATTCTCTGACTGTCAGAAAGAAGGGCACAGCACCAATAAAAAAACACAACAAAACCAAACCAACCAAACAACCAAAAATGACAACAAAAAAACCCCCCAAAACCAGAAAAAAACCCCCTCCACCCAGCACCCCCAAAACCCCAAGCAAACATAACAAAATGAACAGAAGTGAAAACAAAACCAAACAACCACCGCCCCCACCAAAAAAAAAAAACCAACAAAAACCAAAACCAGAACTTAAAAAAACGAACACAGAACAGCAAAACAGGATAAAGTCATTAAAATAATCTGGCAAACATCTCATTGGTGCACTCGGCACATTGTGGCAGGGCACTCCAAACTCCCTTCCCCACCCTCTGTCTTTGGAGGTTTGAATGGGGAAAGAAGAAGGTGTGGAACTGTTTTCCCTACCCCCGCTTCTGTCTGCGGAGGTTTGAATGGGGGAAGAAGGAGGTGCAAAACTATTTCTCCCATCCCTGTGGGCTTGAACGGGGAACAGCAAAATGCTCCCAGCATATGTGTGGCATTGTAGACATTGTCCAAGGAGATTTTTAAATGAGAGTGACAAGAAAGCGGGCACCGTTCCTGCTTTCACGCAGTTCCAGTCCGCAAGTCTGCAAGTCTGGCAAGTCCATTCAAAAGAACCACCTGTGGCACCTGAACCTGGCTTCTCCTCACCACTGTATCCTGGCTTCCTGCTCGCTACCCCAAACTGGAGAACCCTGCCTCTGCTGTAAACCACCCCTGTTGGTAGGAACATGCCAGCAGTTTGTCTTTTTCCTCTGCGCTGCCAAGGCAGTGCCTCTCCATGATCTTTGCCTCGTGGGAGCTGTGTCTACAGACCCTTTGGACTTTGGCTGGTTTATTCGCATTGGACTTAATGCTGCATGGATCCACAACTTGCAGTTCCAGAGGCTGTAGCAAAGGAGATCCAGGGTCTGTCTCTAAATTCCTACTCCATCTCTGCGGGTAAATCAGAGCTCTGGGCTGCCTCTTCTTTATAAGTGGGATAAAGCTATTTTGTGGCTTAGCCTTTTCCAATTTCTGACTTTCCTAAACTACTAAAATTGCCCATAAGCATCCTTGTGGAGATTTCCTGACAGAATTAGAACCTGTAAATAAAATTTAGCCAGTTTTGTATATAGTTTGGGAGTGGAACTCTTTGGTTGTGGCTGCTCCCTCCCTGCTGATGTTCAAGGCTAGGTTAGAAGAGGCCTTGAGTGACATGTTCTAGTGGGAGATGTCCCTGCCTATAGCAGGAGAGTTGGAACTAGATGATCTTTGAGGTCCTTTCCAACCTAAATCATTCTATGATTCTATGATTCTATGTTTTTATAATTCCTGCCTTTTCAATTAATCCCCAACTAAATCACCCATGCATGCTTCCTAAATTTAGTGACTGATTTTTTCATAAATTCCACTGCAGATGGTTTTATATCATAATCTGAACTAGGACCAGGCTGTTGACTATCACACACGACCTCTCCTGAAATAGTTGCAATTAAGTAAAGTGCAACTTAAGTTGCATTTTTCTAAGTAAAAAATGCCCTCAAAATTCCATTATTTTCTGTAGTACTCACTACTTCCTTAGCCATAATGCCCAACAGGAAATACTACAAGGGATTTAGCAACTGATCATCTCATTAGCTGGCACCATTCAAAGATCTTAAACTACTCTTGAACAGATCATTATTTACTTTCTGAACTGTTCTCCAAGCAAGTTTTTGAAGCCATTTTCCTGTCACGAACTACTAGACTATAAGCAGCCTGTCATATGCCCTGAGCTACAAAAGTTGATCTTCAGGATCTGTGGAGGTGAATGCTTTGAGATTTAAATCACTCATTTCTGTCCCAAGAAATCTCATACCAATATAAAGTCATTGCTGTATGATAGCTTCTCTTCATAGCACAGACCTTTCTCTTCAGCATCAGTTTAATTAATAGTTTATAAAAGTTATTTAAATTTTCCCTTATATTAATTTGATCTTGAGATCTTTGAAGGAGTCCTAGACAATGAGACTGACAACAAACTTGAAATATTGAATTAGTTGAAGCAGATCTAATTTTCCTTGCATATGGTGCATTTCAGAACTGTGAAAGTCTAGGGAGGATCTTCTCCACATCTACTCTGTCCCAGTGACACTAAACCTGGAATACTGTGTGAAATTTTGGGATACCCAGTTCAGGAGAGACAGAGACCTGCTGACGAGAGACCAGAGGAGAGCCATGAGGATTATTTGGGGACTTGAGCATCTCCCCTACAAAAAGAGACTGAGCGCCCTGGAGCTGTTTAGTTTGGAGAAGACTGAGAGGAGATCTGATCAATGTGCACAAATGTCTGAGGGGTGGGTGTCAAGTGCCTGGGGCCAAGCTCTTTTTGGTAGTAGCAGCAGTAAGCCAAGGAGCAACAGCTACAAACTGTAACAGAGAAGGTTTCAGCTCAACATGAGGAGAAACTTCTTTGCAGTGAGGGCGATGGTCTACTGGAACATGCTGCCCAGAGGAGTTGTGGAGTCTTCTTCTCTGGAGACTTTCCAAACCCACCTGGATGCATTCCTGTGTGAACTACCCTAGGGGATTCTGCCTTGCCAGGGAGGTTGGACTCGATGATCTCTTGAATCAGCCTCTAAGGTTCTGTGATTCTGTGGTTCTGAGAAGTTGATGTATCTTGTATGTGATGGCCTGACCTCGGTGTATATGGTAGAAAAGCATGTATGGGCAGTCAGTTAATTCCACTAGCACCCAGCTGCTGAATCAGGCCTTGTCTAGTACTAGTTTTTGTGGTTCCTCTCTCTTTGACCTCTCTAGATGCTAAAGCTACTTCTTTAGGGGTGAATAAAATGAGGTAGGGCACTTCTCTTTTGAATGGCAGGTAGAGTCATATGGCTTGTGTGCAGCTTCCTTTCTCCAGACTACCAACCGCAAACATTCCCTTCAAATGTACTGCAGAGGACCACATGATGGATGTTGCTTATGAGCTGGCACGAGTCAAAACCATGGCTAGTAAAACTAGGGTTTATAGTGTACCAGTGCTAATACATGTGCCTTGCTGCCCAGGCTAGTGTACTAGTAAAAATGTTTCTGAGCAGCTGGGATCTGATGTTTCAACGGTTTATCTCTATGTTTATTTTGCGTTTCCCTAGTGTAGGCCTACTCAGCAGCAATTTCTATCCCAGGACTTGACCTAATTTTCACACTAAATCAGAACTGCTCTCCACTCTAGATGAGATCAAAGATCTTTGCCCCTTTCTAACATCAGGCCTCTGTTAAAGATCATAGCAGTCGATAGTCAAGGGTAAATAATGCAAAAATGAAGCTACGTTTGGTCACCCATTGGTTACCTCTGTAATCCTAACCCTAGTACTGGCAGTATTTCAGTGCTGTGTGTGCTGGTTTGAGGCTAATTGGAATATTTTAATGAAAAAAAAAATACTATAGGCTGTGAAAAGCGAACAATGGTGATGTCTGCTTCACTCATAGACTTGCTGAGATGTAGAAGAGCAAGGACACAAATATAGATAAGACGTAGAGTCTTGTTCTCACTAACTGCTGGTGTGTCTTCTGGCCGTTCTGCTAACTCAACTAACCACTCTGCTTCTAACTCCCCTTGCATGTAGGGCGGACCCAGAGGTGAAGTAGAGGGGTGCGAAGAAAGTGGAAGGGTGGTCGGGAGCCCCTCTCGGGGACTTTGATTTCTGAGAGGGGTGTTGTGTTTCTGTATTACCTTTAACTTGTATATTTCTGTAACTATTCCTGTATATTGTGTCTATATCTGCTTGTATAATGTGCCTGTATCTGCTTCTATATTGTGCTAAGCTGTAAATAGAGCTTCAGTCCTTAACCTCCAGCTGTCTGAGTCTAGCCTGGGTGATTTTTTCATAGTGTGGGGGGGTGGGTAACTCCCAAACCATCACACCATGAATGAATGAAAGAAAACCAGCAGACAAACAGAATATTTTGAAAAAAATTAATACTATGTTATTCTAACACTGTGTAAATCCTACTATTTGCAAAATAGTCACAGTAAACCCTGCACCCCAATTAAACTCACCCTTTCTGTTCTCATATCCAGGATAGAAGTTAAACTCGAATTCTTCCTGTAGTAGAATCCAGTGTTTGCTTGTGCATCAACTTTGTCACTTATTTCAGTTGGTGTGTATTTCAGAGTAAAGCCAGCATTAAAGTTCTTCTGCTTTTCTTTGTAAAACTGTCGGAACATTCTCATTCGATCGTGGTAGAACACAGATGTAAAGGTTTTATCTGCTTTTGTCTTAGAAACAATAATAAAAAGGTTGTTTGAGAAAACAAACCAGGCAGCAATAGGAAAAAAAAAAAAAAAAAGCTATGTATCATTTTAAAGTTGTCTGCTTTACGTAGTTTAGCAATGGTTTTTGATACAGCTTGTTCTTCCCTTGAAAGGACACAAATGGAAACATCACCCCACTTCCCAAATCATCTCATCTGGGTGGGCTCAGTGTTCAAAACTCGACAGAAAACAGCAGTGAGAATATTTCAGCAAGTGATAAATATCAGCATGGAAGGCTGTCAAAGGAATTTATGTGTGTCAACAGTTCCTTCACATGTAAGGAGTAGTAGATTGCAGACAAGATTTGTTAGTAAGTCCCAACATCTGGAATGGACCAAAATTATCATTTTGCTTTCTTTACTTAGAGCAGACAATAGCTAGTTCAGAATGTTTGTTTCAACACTGCTTATTTTTGTATACTTTAGCAGAACATAGAGTTTTAACAACTTGAAACAGTTATGCATCAAAATCAAATATGAACAATGATCTGAGTCAAATTTACTCATTTTGAGCAGGATCTGTTTTAAATTGCCTTTGTTCTATAAAATTTCAGTGTTAGGAAAAGCATTTCTTTTTCTCATGTGCCCTTGAAAAACTAGCTTGGTTATTGCTTTACCCATTAAAAGCTGGATGTCATAGTTCTTTCTGTACTCCTCTTTATCTCATCTGCTCATTTTGTAAACATTCCAGAAAGAGTTTCATTTACTAGGCACAGGTGCAGAAGTGAACACATGGGAACTGAGATTAACTGCTAAAGCAAATGATAACATAATCATGGAGGTCGGTCTCTTTTTGCAGGCAGTGACAGAACAAGAGGACACAGTCTCAAATTGCACCAGGGCAGGGTCAGGCTGGGTGTTAGGAAGAAGTTCTCCACAGCAAGAGTGATTGGCATTAGAATGGGCTGCCCAGGGAGGTGATGGAGTCAGCATCCCTGGAGGTGTTTAAGAGGAGGCTGGATGAGGCACTTAGTGCTGTGGTTTAGTTAAGTAGAAGGTGTTAGGTGATAGGTTGGGCTCAATGATCTCAAGGGTCTTTTCCAACCTGGTTAGTTCTGTGATTCTGCGATAACCTGTTTTCCGCTGGACTTTATCAATAGCTTAATGCTAAAAAGTGCCTGCTGTCTGACTCAGGAAGTATTCTGAGTCTTGCAAGAGGAGGTCAGGATTCATTGCTCAATTAAACACATCCTGGTTTCCAGAGAAGGTATTATACTTACATCATAAAGGAGAACACCCACATTCCATGGCTTGCGATAGTATGTTCGTGTGTTTCCATCACGCACGCGGTCACAAAGACCATTGAAAAACTCATTGTCAAATGGGCTGGCCATTGGCTGCATCCCTAAGACATTAATTCTACAACAGAAATACAGGAGAGGCTGAAGTTTGAAAAATGGAAGTGTTAGGATCAGCAGTCTGTAGACAACACTATTACTACTGAAAAAGTCGGATTTGTAAGAAATGGAGATTGTGGCACTGAATCTTGCTTCATTCACAGTAGTTTGCCACAGTTTGCGACATCAAAGTTTGTAGTCCTCTCATCTGTGCAATGGAGATAATGATACAATTTTTTGTAAAGCACTTTAAGGGCCATGTGTGAGAAATAAGTAAAATATAGATAGCAAACATTAAACACAGAGAGAACCTCAGGAAGAAGATACAACAGCATTCATTCTCAACCAGTTTGTGAGTAAGAATTCTTTTGTGTTTAAAAAGAACAACTCGAAAGGCGCTTCTAACCTGTGTGTTTTGGCTGGTGGGCTGTGTTTTTTTTTTTTGTTTGTTTGTTTGCTGCTTGTATTTGTTTGCTGCTTATGTTTGTTTGCTGCTAGGAATAGGCAGCTTTTGCTGTAGAAGGAATACAGGGCTACTTCCAATGTGCATTCTCCCAGATCATGAAGTCCCAGTTGATATGTCTGAAACATATGGCCACATGTGGCCATGGCCCGATGGTATGACTTAAAAGCACTGCAACAGTATCACTGTAAGGCCACTGTGTTCACTGCACTCTGCACTGCACAGATGTGGAGGCACAGCCCTTGTCCCTCCACGGATGGTGAGGAAACAGCAACTTCTGGGAGGCCACATATGAGCAGCATGCCCAAGAGCTTCACGCAACTGCTCCCGCACAGCTGGCCCCCGCTGCACCACCCCGCACTGCTCTGCACTGCCCACGCTGCCTGCTAGCTCTGTGGCAGTCCACTCCATACTGGCTCCCAGCACCGCTCTGGTCCATGCTGCCTGCACAGCTTGGGCAGTATCCTCTGCCTGCACCTGGCTCCATGCCACTCTGTTTCTGCCACTGCTGCAGAGATGCCTCTTTTCAAAGTGTTCACCTGCCATTGTGGACTTGAAACAGCTCCCATGTAATTTTATGAGTTTAACCCAGGGTATGGTGATATCCCTTCTTTTGCTCTTTGGGGCTCTCTCACTACTTTTCTTTCTCTCACTACTTTTTCTCCACCTTCACATTTTCCCTCTGCTCTAATAAACACAATTCATCAGGCATTCCATGCTGGTTTGCCTTTGTTTACTCCAAGGGAATTATTTGAATCTTAGTATCACCCCCTCTTGCTGACTGGGGTTGGATATCAGATTGTGACACAGGCTGTGAAAAGTCTCCAGAGCAGAAAACAGGAAATCTGAATACCACAAATCCAGTGGAGCAGACACATTTGCCACATAGTTCTATATATCTATATACCAACAAACTAGAGATACTTCCAAAAACAACTACTTTTAGGAGGATTTTTTTTTTTTTTTTTCCTTTGTGTGACTTTCATAGGTTCATAGATTGAATCTTTTCAGTATTTCCAATATTTATGCCTGGCATATGTCCATTTACCTATCTGAGTGTACAAAGTCACTGGTGTCACTACTGCTCACCTATACAACATTTTCTCATGGAAGATTTTAGTAATGGATTCTAATGCCTAAGATTATTAAATGCCTATGTCCCTGGCATATTTCCCCATGCTGCAAGGGCATATTTTTCCTCTTGTGATGTAGACAGCACCATGAAAACTAACTAAAAGGATGCATCCATTAAGCACAAGGTGGTGCTGTAGCATACTTTCATTTTCACTTGCTCAAATTCAAATGGGCACCTCAGACTAGATTTGTAAATGAACAATATATCACACTTTCTTTTTGATTGAGAAGAAATAAATCCAGCAGACTGTGAGAACAGAAATGTTAATTTTAACTTAAATTAAAAACTACTGTAAGGAATGAAGATCTGTGAGGTGGAGAATTCATTACTGGAAAAATACATAGCCAGAGTGTTGTTGCAGTGAGGCATTGCATTGTATAAATAAGACATACTTCCTTCCTTTTACTTATGCATGCTAGTAAAGCAGTTAAAAATGACTGATTCAAGATGAAAAAAAAAAAAAACACTTGAAACATAGCTACAAGTTTTGCATTTAAATAATAAATGTTATAAGCATAATCATGCAACTTCTATATCTGAACCTGTTTATTAACACCAGNTTGGAACTAGATGAGCTTTGAGGTCCCTTCCAACCTTACCATTCTATGATTCTATAATTCTATGATTTTGCTGTCTATATATAAATTGATCCTTTCCAAGGAAACAGAACAGCATTTAGGTGTTCTTCCAAAAGCAATGTAGCATTTCTGAATGTAAGTGTGAACACAATTCAGATTCCACTTTTGCTAGTGCTAGTGTGCCCCAGTGTTTTCATCTAGCTTTGGAGACAGTCATAAACATTCCACAAGGCCCCCAGACCACTTATTTTTTTCCTTGCATCACTACATACCCTTGTCCTGCAGTCCTACCAACTTCAGACACATCAATATCATGGTTACGGCATGGAGATTTGGGCTCATCTTCACAGTTATCTTCATCAGAAAAATCTCCACAGTCATTGTCTACATTACACACAAGTCGTTGCTTTATACATCTACCTAATCAAAGAATGAAACATTGAATTAGCAAATATTTTTTTTCCCAAGGTGGACTTTAAAGTTCGTGCCCAGCTACTCTGTGTTGAGATCTTCCTCTATGTCTCTATTATTGTCATGATGATTTCAAATCCTACACTCTGCATCCTTTAATGAGAAGAGCTCCCATGCTACTATATGTACTTATGAGTTTACTAGAATGGCTAAGGAAAATAAGTTGATATCAGCTGCCTCACCCTTAAAGGCTACACGATGGTCCTGAACAAGTAGTCACAGAACTGCAGCGTCACAGAATGGTGGGGGTCACAAGAGACCTGTGAACATCATCTAGTCCACCTCCCCAAATAAAGCAGGATCACCAAGGTTAAATCACACAGGAACATCTTCCAGACAGTTTTGAAAGCCTTCAGAAACAGGGACTTTACAATCTGTCTGGGCAGCTGTTTCAGTGCTCTGCTATCCTCAAGGTAAAGAAACTGTTTCTTCTTTTCTGGGGAGTCTACTGTGTTATAGTTTGTGTCCATTGCCCCTTGTTGTGCCAATGGGCACCACTCAGTTCTCTTCAGCCAAGGCAAAGTCTTCTTTTCTTCTGACTTTCACTGTGGTCCTGAAGGTCTGGGACCCCTGAAGGCTGGCCTTAGCAGTAGGCAAAGAAGTCATTCAGTGACTTAACCTTCTCTCCACGACCAGGGCTCCCACCACATTCAAGACTGGGCCCATATTTCCTCTCATCTTCTTTTTGCCTCCAATGTACTTGAAGAAGACTTTCTTCTTGTCCTTGACCTCACTTGCCAGCTTTGATTCCTAAGAGGCCTTAGCTTTCCTTATTCCTATGTACTCTGAAAACATCCTTGTATTCCTGGCAAGTGGTCAGCTTCACTCTCCATGTTCTACAAACTTCCTTTTTCTACTTCAGCTTTCTCAGTAGCTCCTCGCTCAACCATGAAGGACATCTGGCTCCCTTTCATTGATTTCTTACTCTTCAGGCTGCTCTGCTCTTGAGCTTCCAGAAAATGGTGCTCAAGGATTAACCAACTCTTTTGCCCTGCCCCACATTCTAGTGCTCTGTCCCATGAGATTTCTCCAGACAGTTCATTAAAGAGGCCAAATTTAACCCTTCCAAAGACTGGAATTGTGATCCTGTTTGTTGCTCTGGACCTGCTCCACACGATCCTGAACTCCATCATCTCATGGTCAGTACAGCCAAGGCTTCTTCCAGCCTTCATGTCCTCAACTAGGCCCTTCTGGTTTGTCAGTAAAACGTTCAGCTGCACACTTCTCTTTGTTGGCTTCTCCACCACCTTTGTCAATGCCCTACAGGAAACTCCTGGATTGTGCACACCTGACTGCATTGTTTGTCAAGGAACTATCAGGGCAATTGAAGTCTTCCATGAGAACCAGGGCCTGTGTTTTTTTGGTTTTTTTTTTTTCCAGCTGTCTGTAGAAAGCCCTGGCATCTTCCTCATCCTGATCAGATGCCCTGTAACAAACAACTGTGTTTCCCCTGCCCCTTATTAATTAGCTTGGCCCTTAATTCTTACCCAGAAGCTCTCAACTTGCTTCTCATCTGCCCCTGCACACACTCAATATATGCTAATTTCTCTCCCATGTAAAGAACAACCCCACAACCTTGCCTTGCTGGCCTGCCTTTCCTAAAAAAACACACAGCCAGCCAGGACAGCATTCCAGTCACTTGAGATATCCTGCCATAACTGCAATCAGATTGTAGCTCTTCACTGCACGTGCATCTGTAGTTCCTCATGTTCATTCCTCACGCTGTGTACATCAACGTACAGGCATTTCAGAGAGTAAGTTGAGCACACAATTAAAAAAAATTCTATTTTAAAATATTTATTTAATATTTGTTTAATATTTAATAAAAAAGTTCTGTTGGTTTGGTTTTTTGATTTTTTTTTTTCTGTGCTTCACAGTACATGAGGTGAAGAGAGACAGGCACCTACTGGAAAGAGTCCAGTGGTGAGCCATGAGGATGGTTGGGGGACTTGAGCATCTGCCCTACGGAGAGAACCTGAGAGCCCTGGGGCTGTTTAGTCTGGAGAAGAGAAGGCTGAGAGG
>WBNM01017887.1:0-10068 GCA_013399055.1 Ramphastos sulfuratus | reverse complement strand
CTTCTCCTCTCCAGACTGAAGATGATCTGAAGCTGTTTACAAGGACATTCAGGCAGTATTTCTGGTACTTCACAAAGAGTATCTCAGTACCTGGAAATTAGGGGCCACAACAGGTGACCAGTGAACCCACCCTAAATACTGCCTTGGACAACTCTGGAAAACCCCTGGGTTTTGGGTTTTTTTTTTTTTTTTTTTTTTTTTTTTTTTTTTTTTTGTTGGGTGGTGGTGGAGTTTTTTTTTGTTTTGTTTTGTTTTGGTTTTTTTTGAAGCAACCTTACCCAGTAGGAAAAAAAACATTAAAGATGACTTAAAATAGCTCACAAGAAAAACATGAAAGGTGACTTAAATAGCTCAGAGTTCTCTGGACCATCTGGGCTGGGAGTGATTTATCACCTAAACTATGAATAGGACCAGATGAACTGAAAGTTTTGTTTGGCTTTTCCTTTAAATATAGCTTTTTCCACTGGAAGAAAGAATGCACTGCAGGCCCTTAATCACTTCTGCAATATCAGAGTGTCAGCTTTATTTAGCAAAGCCATACATATTCTAGCAACAAGGCTCTGGAGATATATTTACATTTTAGTTTGCTGTTTAACTAGCTTTCGGTATTATTTTTTGCCCCCCTTTCCATCCTGAAGGGCTCTTGATTGATATAGCATTTTTATTTGGAGGCTAACACTGATGTGTTTTTTTCTTTTAGGTAGTGACCAGCTAACAGTGTTGTGTTTAGGGCTTGTTTGGATGTGGTGCTTAGGGCTATGGTTTAAGGTGAATCTTGTAGAGTAAGGTTCTAGGTTGGGCTTGGTGATCCTGAGAGGCTTTGCAAACCTGGATGGTTCTGTGAGTCTGTGAATGAATTTGTGTCCTTCTCTTTTTTAATAGAAGTTATATATATACACAGAGAGAGAAAGAGAGAGATAGATATAGATAGATAGATAGAGATAGATAGATATAGATAGATAGATATAGATAGATAGATAGAGATAGATAGATAGAGATAGATAGATAGATAGAGATAGATAGATAGAGATAGATAGATAGATATAGACAGATATATAGATATAGATAGATATATAGACATAGATAGATATTTATATATATATAGGTAGATATAGGTAGATATAGGTAGATATAGATAGATATAGATATAGATATAGATATAGATATAGATATAGATATATTTTAATTGCTATTTATTCATTGTACTCATCCTCCTGTGCACTGAAGTGAGGTGAGAGTTGAGCTCTTCACCCTAGGATCAGGTGATAGAATGAGAAAAAAGCGGCCTGAAACTGTGCCAGAGGAGGGTTAGGTTGGACATTAGGAAGAATTTCTTTGCTGCAAGAGTGGTCAGGTACTGGAACAAGCTGCTCAGGGAGGTGGTGGAGTCCCCAAGGCTGGAGGTGCTCAAGAAAGGTCTAGCCATGGCACTTGGGGACATGGTTTAATGGCCATGGTGGTGTTGAGTTGGTGATCTTAGAGGTCTTTTCCAACCAAAACAATTCTATGATTCTGTGACAAAGGCCTGTATACCCCTTGAATAGGGCACTATGATCTGAATTAGTTTTGTTTTCATGTTTATAGATTCATAGACTGATCAGGTTGAAAAGTATGTTAAAGACCATCCAATTCCAATCCCCTGCCATGGGCAGGGACACCTCCCATTACAGCAGCTTGCTCAAGGTTTCACCCAACCTCAAAGGAGAGGGCATCCACAACCTCCCTGGGCAAACTGTGCCAGTGTCTCCCCACCCTCACTGGAAAGAATTTCTTCCTAATCTCCAGTCTCAGTCTCCCCTCTTCCAGTTTCAAGCCATTCCCTCTCATCCTATCACTACAAACCCTTGGAAAATGTGCCTTTAAAAAGCAAAAATGTGCCAGGTCCAGCTGGAGAGCTGTAACCAGTGGAGTCCCCCAGGGATTAGTGCTGGGTCCAGTGCTGTTCAACATCTTTATCAATGCCACTGATGAGGGCACAGACAGACAGAGTCTGCTCAGCAAGTTTGCTGATGATACCAAACTGGGAGGCTTGGCTGATCCAGCTGCAGGCTGTGTGGCCATCCAGTGAGACTGGGACAGACAGAGCTGGGCACAGAGGAACCAAATGAGGTTCAACAAGGACAAGTGCAGAGTCCTGCACTGGGGGAGGTGCAGGAGCANGACATGGTTTAATGGCCATGGTGGTGTTGAGTTGGTGATCTTAGAGGTCTTTTCCAACCAAAACAATTCTATGATTCTGTGACAAAGGCCTGTATGCCCCTTGAATAGGGCACTATGATCTGAATTAGTTTTGTTTTCATGTTTATAGATTCATAGACTGATCAGGTTGAAAAGTATGTTAAAGACCATCCAATTCCAATCCCCTGCCATGGGCAGGGACACCTCCCATTACAGCAGCTTGCTCAAGGTTTCACCCAACCTCAAAGGAGAGGGCATCCACAACCTCCCTGGGCAAACTGTGCCAGTGTCTCCCCACCCTCACTGGAAAGAATTTCTTCCTAATCTCCAGTCTCAGTCTCCCCTCTTCCAGTTTCAAGCCATTCCCTCTCATCCTATCACTACAAACCCTTGGAAAATGTGCCTTTAAAAAGCAAAAATGTGCCAGGTCCAGCTGGAGAGCTGTAACCAGTGGAGTCCCCCAGGGATTAGTGCTGGGTCCAGTGCTGTTCAACATCTTTATCAATGCCACTGATGAGGGCACAGACAGACAGAGTCTGCTCAGCAAGTTTGCTGATGATACCAAACTGGGAGGCTTGGCTGATCCAGCTGCAGGCTGTGTGGCCATCCAGTGAGACTTGGACAGACAGAGCTGGGCACAGAGGAACCAAATGAGGTTCAACAAGGACAAGTGCAGAGTCCTGCACTGGGGGAGGTGCAGGAGCAGTCAAGCATTGACACAGGCTGCCCAGGGAGATGCAGTGGAGTCCCCATCCCTGGAGGTGTTCAAGAAACCTGTGGCCATGGCACTTGGGGACATGGTTTAAAGGCCATGGTGGTGTTGGGCTGATGACCTTAGAGGTCTCTTCCAACCAAAACAATTGTATGATTCTATGACAAAGGCCACACTGCTGTGTAACAAAACAATTCTATCCAAACACACAGAGAGTGGGGGCTGATGACAGCTTCAGAAGATCGTTTTGACATTCCTTAGCTTCTCACTTCCTCTGTTTGCAGTCTTGACTAACATCTGTTAACCAGGGTGGGGTTTAATATAATTTCCCACATTTGTCTTTTTTTTTTTTTGACTTTTTTCTTTCTCTTTTTCTTTTTTTTCTGTTCAGCTGGAAGGGAGAACAAGTTGTACTTCATACAGTGGGGCTCTTCTTCCCAATGTATATTGCCATCAGAGATGCAATCTTGTTTTCTAGCCCCACAAGCAGACACCTTCATCTAGAGGAGGGAGTGTGTCACTGAGTACCCTAGCCTCAGGGTGGGCCTTGCCTTTCCCTTCCTTTGGTGCACACCCTTGAGAGATGACAGGCTGAGTTTCCTTCACATCTTTAACTGTGGCAACCAGCAGACTGGCTCTCTGCATCCAGATATTGCAATCTCTGATGAAATCTTCCTTTTGTCCTGTCTGACTGATGTGGCAGGACCAGCTGTGTTTGTCACACACAGCAATTTTTCCTTTTGCTGTCCTAGACCAGCAGCAGCCTAGCACATGGAGACAATCTGGGAATTAGAGCCCCTCATCTGCTGCACCAAAATCTCTCCAGATTCCCAGGTGCTGCTACCAGGTCTCCAGATGCACCAGTGACCTGCTGGGATCTACACAGTCCCCTCCACCCCTGATCACAGAATCACAGAATTAATCAGGTTGGAAAAGACCTTCAAGATCATCGAGTCCAACCCAAATCCAACCCAATCACAAGCCAGTTGGGACTACCCCACTCTCTACAGAACTGAACTGAAATCCACCAACTACCAAACTGCCCTTTCACCAGTGACCTGGGAACTCCTGCATCTCCCCACATCACTGACCCCTTCCCTTTCTCAGAACCTCCTGCCTACAGATGTGGCCAGGAGCTGCTGATTTAAACCACTGCACCTCTTACAGAGCAGCTCATTATAGAATCATAGACTCAGTCAGGGTTGGAAGGGACCACAAGGATCATCCAGTTCCGACCCCCCTGCCATGGGCAGGGACACCTCACACTACATCAGGCTGGCCACAGCCTCATCCAGCCTGGCCTTAAACACCTCCAGGGATGAGGCTTCCACCACCTCCCAGGGCAACCCCTGCCAGGCTCTCACCACCCTCATGCTGAAGAACTTCTTCCTAACATCCAGGCTGAATCTACCCATTTCTAGCTTGGTTCCATTCCCCCCAGTCCTATGACTACCTGACAGCCTAAAAAGTCCCTCCCCAGATTTCTTGTAGCCCCCTTAAGATACAGCAAGGCCACAATAAAGTCACCTGGGAGCCTTCTCTCCAGACTGCACAGCCCCAACTCCCTCAGTCTCTCCTCACAGGAGAGGTGCTCCAGCCCTCTGATCATCATCAGTAGTTGTGCTGCAGACACAGGGCAAGCAGGAGCAGAGCCCCTGTGCACACCTGCTGCTCACAGTCAGTTTGCTGACCCTCACCCCACTGGGGCAGCCTAGCTGTCAGCCCACTATAGAACCCTGGAACTGTTTTATTTGGAAAAGACCTCCAAGATCCTTGAGCCCAACCATCAACCCAACACCACCACAGCCATTAAACCATGTCCCAGAGTGCTGTGTCCACACGTTTCTGGAACACCTCCAGGGATGGGGACTCCACCACCTCCCTGGGCATCCTGTGCCAATGCTTCTGTCATGGTTTGATCACTTCTAATATACAAAGCTGCTGCCTCCTAAGCTCTCCCTCTTCCTCACTTTGCTCCAGACTTTCCAAAGTGAAAGCTTTAACTGATAAACGTTTGTGTCTGACCCTTAGCAAGAGGCCTGAGGAGCTCTGCTTGGCCCCTAGGATTTCCCCAGCCAACTGCTTGATCATTGTTTAACTTTTTGACGTTATCCTCAGAGATCCCTCATCTCCTTGCCATTGTTTCACTTCCTCCTTGACAGTACTTGCACTTCCTTTTAATTCCAGTCCCTCTGGGCAGGCAGAATTACATCCCCAAAGTGCAATGAGGCTTGCAAACCAGCTCACCTTACCTAAACGTTTGAAGCTGCAGATTCAGACAGCAAAGAAAGCAAGATGGCTTTGGATGCACTGAAGGGCACTTGGGTCACAACAACCCCATGCAATGCCACAGGCTTGGGGCAGCGTGGCTGGAAAGCTGCCTGGCAGAAAGGGACCTGAGAGTTCTAATGGAGATGAGGCTGAATGTGAGCCAGCAGTGTGCCCAGGTGGCCAAGAAAGCCAAAAGCATCTTGGTTTGGATAGGAAATGTTATGTCCAGCAGGAACAGAGAGGTGATTGTCCCCTTGCTTGGCACTGGTGAGGGCACACCTGGGGTGTTGTGTCCAGTTTTGGACATCTCAATACAAGAGGGACGTGGAGGTGCTGAAGTGAGTGCAGAGGAGGGCAAGAAAGCTGGGGAAGGGGCTGGAAAATAAATCTGATGGAGAGCAACTGAAGGAGCTGAGGATGGTTAGTTTGAAACAGAGGAGGCTGAGGGAGACCTCATGGCTGTCTACAGCTAACTGAGAGGAGGTTGTGGGGAGGTTGGTGTTGGTCTCTTCTCGCAGATAATTAGGGACAGAACAAAAGGGAATGGCCTTAAGGTGCTCCAGGGAAGGTTTAGACTGGATATTAGGAAACATTTTTCCCAGCAGGAGTGGTCAGGGATTGGAATGAGCTGCCCAGGGAGGTGATGGAGTCACCAACCCTGGAGGTGTTCAAAAGTTGTTTGGATGTGGTGCTTGGGGATATGGTTTAGGGTGCACCTTGTAGAGTAGAGATATTGGTAGGACTTGATGATCCTGAGGGACTTTTCTGTGATTCTGTATCTTCTTCATCTCATTCAGGCACATCTAAAGTGCAGTGTAGCTCACAAAATCATATGTGGACTGGGAAGGAAAGTGTCAAGCACCTGTATGGGAGCAAGAAAAGACAAATCTCTAGCCCAAGGCCCTCTTACTTCTGAACTTCAAAGGCTGTCATAAACAATAAAGGTTTTAAGCCTTTTTTTTTTTTTGTTTAATGAAAACATGAGGGAATGCTTTAGAACCAAGAGCAAAAGGCAAAGTGTAGGTACCTATTGCCACATACATAGCTTATCAGCTTGGATGAGGCCTTGAGTATCCTGGGCTAGTGGAAGGTGTCCCTGCCCATGGCAGGGGGGTTGGAACTGGATGATCTTTGAGGTCCCTTCCAACCCAAACCACTCTATCAAACCCCTGTAAAGCTGCAGATTTCTAAAGGAAGTGAGTTTGCCAAACTTTTAGCAGGGAAGCAATGAGCTATTAGTTGGTCAGGTTTCTTTTAAGAGCTAAAGAGGCTCCAAGAACAATCAGATATCGCTGGGAGTAGTGCAAGAAGAGCTAAAAATAAACTATTAGGTCACAAACACAAGAAATTCTGAGAGTTGATAGCCTGAGGTAGGCAGCAGGATGCAGAACACCAACCACTCTGCACCAGCCACACTCAGAGCTGCAGAGAAGCTGTCCAGTAAAATATCCCAGTGGCTCAGGGTTCAGCAGATTCAATCTGACACCATTCCAGGGATATCAGCACATGACTTCAAACACTGCATTAAGAGATAGAAAGCTCAGGAGCTGCTTGCTGCTTTAGTACTATGCCCAGTGATAATAGTCCTGAATTTGGAACTCATCAAATACCTGTCGCCTCCGGCAGCAATATCAGCACTTCACTGAGATCAAATCCTTTAGTGAAGTGTGGCAAATGGGTCAGAGGCAGATGACAGCACATGAGAAGGGGCACTGCTTCTATAAAAGCATTTAGAGGGGGAAAAAAAAAATATATATATATGTACACACATACATATATATATATATAGAAAAGGCCAGAAGAGACATATGAGAGCACAGATCTGAATGATTTTGACAGGCATGTTGAAGCCTTCTCATTCCTCAGTCATGTATCCTATACAAAATCAGGCTGAGGGAGCTGGGGGTGTTCAGCCTGGAGAAGAGAAGGCTCTGGGGAGACCTAATAATGGCTTGCCAGTACCTGAAGTACCTGCAAGAAGGATGGAGAAAGGCTATTTCCAAAGGCCTGCAATGACAGGGTGAGGGCAATGGCTTCAAACTAGAGAAGAGCAGATTTAGATTGGATGTTAGGAACAAGTTCTGCCTCATCAGGGCAATGGAACTCTGGAATGGGTTGAGGTGGTTGAGGCCCTGTCCTTGGAGATATTCAAGGTGAGGCTGGACAGGGCTCTGGGCAAACTGATCTAGTGGAGAATGTCCCTGCTGAGTGCAGGGGGTTGGACTGGATGAGTTTTGGAGGTGCCTTCCAGCCTACACCATTCTGCAGTTTAATGATTCTATGATACTTCCAGAAATTCAAGTGACAGGGGGATGGACTTAATGACCTTTTGAAGTCCCTTCCAGCCCCTAACATTCTGTGATTCTGGGAAACAGAGGTAGATGTAGAAAGTTCAATAAACCTGCCAAGGATATAGGAAAAAAAATGAGTTGCCTCTACTTAGGATCTTGGTGAAATGGTCAGACAGGAAAGAGGGGCTCAAGGGCCAGGTCCTCAAAAGTGGCTCTTTTGACCAGGGCAATTTCCCAGCAGAGCAACAGAGCCTCCAGACCTCTTTTTCCTCCACATGCTGACCCTATGAAGCAGCAAAAAAGCAATGCAGGTAACACTACTCCTTTTTCTTGGACTCCTATGCAGCAGTAAACAAGCAATGCAAGTAACAATACTCCTTTTTCTTGGGCACCAAGCCTTTACCTAAAACAAAATTTGCAACTAACCTTTGGAGCCTGAGTGCCAGCTAGAAAGTGTTTTTCTGATTCATTTGGCTTTATGATCCCATCCTTGCAGGAAAATGACTTTGGAGTTGAATATTTACAGCAGCAGTGGCCTTTGATGTTCAGGCCTCAAAAGCATGGAGTTATGAAAGTAGGTTACCCTGCAAAAGTGAGGACAAGGGACCTTACTTACTCATTTTGAGTGCTCTGTCTAATAACTCAGGGCTAAACCTCACCCAGCTGTGTTTGAGGTCAAATGAGCTGATCCTAACCACTGAGTAGGAGGGTCCTAGCTGATGGCTTTCTTGCATGAGTCAACTGAAATCAAGACTTCACTTTGCACTAAACCTGTAGAATTTGGAAGACTGGAGATGAGTCTGTTAAAACCCAACAGTCTTCTCTGGTTTTAAGCAGGACTCTCCAAAGCAAGGTCATAAAGGACTTTCCTCCTTCTCCATGGAAGCCACTATATCCTTCTGGATGGAACTGGAGGGTGGAGTGCAATGATTTTCTGCACATCAGCAGAAAGAGAGTCATAGAATCATAGAACAGTTTAGGTTGGAAGGGACCTCAAAGTTCATCCAGTTCCAACCCCCTGCCAAGGGCAGGGACATCTCCCACTAGAACAGGTTGCTCAAGGCCTCATCCAACCTGGTCCTGAACACCTCCAGGGAGGTTGTGCATCACAGAAGCACAGAATGTGATAAAAAATCACATTCTGTGATTCTGTGCTCCACAACCTCCCTGGGCAACCTGTGCCAGTGTCTCACCACCCCCACTGCAAACAACTTCTTCCTAACATCCACTTTCAATCTCCCCTCTGCCACTTTAAACCCATTCCTCCTCATCCTGTCATTACAAGACCTTGGCAATAGTCTCTCCCCAGCCCTCCTGTAGCCCCCTTCAGATCCTGGAAGGCCACTTCAAGGTCTCCTGGAAGCCTTCTCTTCTCCAGGCTAGAATAGAACACAATAAAATTCAAATGTATGTTCTTATTACAGCCTTCCCTAGGAGCTAATTATTTGCATTGTGACTGCATTATGTCAGGCAGTTGAATTCTAAGGACAAAATTCTGCTCCTCAGCATTCACCATGGATCTTGGCCCCAAGTGCTCTGTTCTTCTGCCATGACCATGTTGCATTTGGGACTGAAAGCCTGGAATGAGTGCCCAGCTTTTTGTTGCTCCACAAGCTCCACAGCAGGCTGTGCTAGGTTGAGAGCTGAGCTAGGTTTAGAGTTTGACTTTGCCAGAATAAAATATACAGTGAAAAACAGGCCAAACTTTAGGCTAGAACAAGACAGAAGTTTGCCTAGAGTAACAATCTTCCCACTTTGGCTTTTCCAGGTAGAATGACCCTCTAGAAGCACAACCTAGAACAACCCTGCAAACTGCTGCCCCTCAGGAACAGGCAGGACCACTAAACCTTCACACTGCACCACTGATTTCCTCTTCTTCCCTGCACACATCCCAGACTCAGGCTCCTGGAAAACAGGTAGACCATTCCCAGCCATTTTCACCCCTCTCACTTTGTTGTAACTTCCCTGTCTCATCACTCACTTGACCTCCCTTGATTTTCCCAGCCTGTACTCCACTACCTTCCCTCTAGTCTAGCTGCTCATCCTGGATATACCAAGAGAGAGTAAAATTCATTCTAAACAGCTAAGAAGATTTAAGATAACCTTGGCTGGATTGACCCCACGTGATATGGTCTGTAAACACAATCTGGATGCTTTCTACCCCCAAAATGCCACGGGTTCTGTGGGCAGGAATGCACAGACACCTCTGAATGTGACTATTTGCACTTCATTTCATTTCTTTTTTGATAAACTGAGTCAATTTAACTATCTTGCTATTAATTAAAGAACTCCCTCCACATACATTTCCCAAGTTGCCACACTGTGAGTGGCAGCAGGACAGACAAATCAGGTAGTGGGTTATGACCCTATGAGAGGTGTGGGCCAGGCCAGGTGACTTGAGTGAGGCATGGAGGGAGATGTGATCTGCTTGAAAGAATGCATTGAAAATAATGACCCAGGCTCAAGAGATTTCCAGGAAGCCAATTTAATCCTTCTCTAAGTTATTGTTATGTAAAGGTCAGTGATGGAAATGTTTAAAAGGTTGTTCAGTCCATTTGCCTTAATTTTATTCCCTCACAGTTTGCTGTTTGGTAACTTAAAATCACAGAATCACAG
>WBNM01017883.1:15060-27914 GCA_013399055.1 Ramphastos sulfuratus | reverse complement strand
GAAAAGCTCAAGATGAGGCTGCAGTGTGAGTGCAGCCCAGACAGCAACTGTGTGCTGGGCTGCAGCAAGAGCAGTGTGGGCAGCAGGGCAAGGGAGGGGATTTTGCCCCTTTGCTCTGCTCTCCTCAGACCCCAGCTGCAGTCCTGGGTGCAGTTCTGGAGCCCCCAGCACAGGAAGGACATGGAAGTGTTTGAGCATCTTGATGGCCTTCTCTGGACCTGCTCCGAGGGCTGCAGCAGCTCTATGAGGGCAGGTTGAGAGAGTTTGGGCTCTGCAGCCTGGAGAGGAGAAGGCTCCTAGGAGACCTTAGAGTAGCCTTCCATTATCTGAAGGGGGCTCCAGGAAGGCTGGGGAGGGACTATTGACAAGGTCTTGCAATGCCAGGACAAGGGGCAATGAGTTTGAAGTGGCAGAGGGGAGATTGAAAGTGGATGTTAAGAGGAAGTTGTTTGCAGTGAGGGTGGTGAGACACTGGTACAGGTTGCCCAGGGAGGTTGTGGAGCACAGAATCACTCAACGTGATCTTTGATCACATTGGGTGATTCTGTGCTCCACAACCTCCCTGGAGGTGTTCGAGGCCAGGTTGGACGAGGCCTTGAGTGACCTGTACTAGTGGGAGGTGTCCCTGCCTATGGCAGGGGGTTGGAACTGGATGATCTTTGAGGTCCCTTCCAACCTTACCATTCTATGATTCTATGATTCTTTTTTTTTTTCACTTCTAGAGAAAGGCTCAGCTAAGGACACCTTCAAAACCAAGGCCCACCCCAGCTGCTGACTGCGTGCCAAACTTCAAAACCTGCAAACCACACTTGAATTCGTGTTGTAACTACTGTGCTTTGTGCAGGTGCCACATTTTCCAGACCATCTGTCAGTGCCTGATGTTAAACCCAAAGTGCTAAGCCAGGCTGGGAACACAATAAGGCTTCTGTCTTTCATTAGCTTCTCAAGTGTGTATTTCAAATTGCAATCAAAGGAGAGGGCTTTGAAGCTGGCAGCTTGGATTTGTCCCTCTTACAATTAAATGGGCGATCAGAGAATCATAGTATCAGGCAGGGTTGGAAGGGACCACAAGGATCAGCCAGTTCCAACCTCCCTGCTATGGGCAGGGACACCTCACACTAGAGCAGGCTGTCCATAGCCTCATCCAGCCTGGCCTTAAACACCTCCAGGGATGGGGCCTCAACCACCTCCCTGAGCAACCCCTTCCAGGCTCTCATCACTTTCATGCTGAAGAACTTCTTCCTGACATCCAGCCTGACTCTACCCATTTCCAGCTTTGCTCCATTCCCCCCAGTCCTATCACTGCCTGACA
This sequence comes from Ramphastos sulfuratus, assembly GCA_013399055.1. Lineage (NCBI taxonomy): Eukaryota > Metazoa > Chordata > Aves > Piciformes > Ramphastidae > Ramphastos > Ramphastos sulfuratus. Next base: position 26,602 of record WBNM01017883.1, on the reverse strand, counting down.
GCCTGAAAAGTCCCTCCCCAGATTTCTTGTAGCCAACTTCAGATAGTGGAAGGCCACAAGAAGGTCCCCTGGGAGCCTTCTCCTCTCCAGACTGCACAGCTCCAACTGCTTCAGTCTCTCCTCACAGCAGAGCAGCTCCAGCCCTCTGAGCATCCTCAAGGCCCTTCTGTGGATACACTCCAGCACCTCCATAGCTCTCTTGTACCAGTGGCTCCAAAACTGGCTGCAGTACTCCAGGTGGGGTCTCAGCAGTGCAGAGTAAATGCTTTCTTCTTGTGGGGTCAGGTCTATCACAGATGAGTGTTCCAGGGAGCAGCCATGGAGACTGACATTGGGTGAGTGTTCTGAACTAAGCTGAGCTGTGTTTTTAAGAAGAATTTCAGGTTCCTCTTGATCTGGGGTTTTCTGGTTTGTCTGGGGGTCAGGTTTGGGTCTTCTTGAATGGTCCTATTAACCACAGTTAATTAACCAGCACCACAAAGCCCTCCTGAATGGCTCACAAACAGCCACACTAACCCAGGAGTGGTTCATCCAGTGGAGGACCAAGCCTGGCTTTGCCCACTAGAAGAGCACAGCCAAAAGATCATGCTTTGAACCCTTCAGGCTTAAATCCCTTTTCACTCAGTCATCACAAAGCAGGATGAGAATCCACAGAGACTGTGTTGCCTAGAAAGAGAGATCCAAACCAAGAAGGCAATTTGTTAACCATCCCCAGCTGAACACCAGCCCACCCAGCTCCAGGGCACTTAGTCATTCCACCAGTAACCAGCATCTCCAAGCTGGATCATGTGCATGGAGATTTGAACCCTGAGTGTGTCTGTGCCTCAGGACTTGAAAAATCAGAGTTTACTTCCACAGCCAGATCCATGGGAACAGAGTCCTCACTCCTCCCCCTGCTGCCAAGGACAGAGTGCATATGGAGCCCAAAAGCAGCAACACATATCCAGGACTTTGAGGAAGAAAGGAAAGATCAGCAAAAAGGGAATGTGGATCACAGATGCACATCTTGAAGGAAACCACCACAAGATCAATCTCTTTCTTTACTTATCCTACTACAGACACCTCCAGCACCTACCCAAGCATGAATTCAGGTGACAATCTCCACATGCTGTACACAGCCAGAGGGCACAGGAGGAAAATATAGCCCTGGATGCTGTGTCAACCCTTAGAGGCTCTGAAACAGCTCTGAAGGTGTGGATGAAGCTCAAGGCAGCACCAAACAGCTGTCTAGAAGATGTCCTGGATGCTGTGTCACTCCTTAGACACTCTGAAACAGCTCTGAGGGTGTGGATGAAGCTCAAGGCAGCACCAAACAGCTGTCTAGAAGATGTCCTGGATGCTGTGTCACTCCTTAGACACTCTGAAACAGCTCTGAGGGTGTGGATGAAGCTCAAGGCAGCACCAAACAGCTGTCTAGAAGATGTCCTGGATGCTGTGTCACTCCTTAGACACTCTGAAACAGCTCTGAGGGTGTGGATGAAGCTCAAGGCAGCACCAAACAGCTGTCTAGAAGATGTCTTTGCCTTGTTCTTGAAGCTCTTTGCTGTAACCTTGACTTATCAAGGTGGCAGAGGAGGAAACCTCTTCCTGGTTAAAGTCCAGGAGAGGTGTGGCAGGTCACAGGAGAGCAAGGAGGGAGTAAACCCAGAAGCTATTCCCAACATTGGTGACTTCATCTGCCAGACTCCAGCTCTTTTTACCTCCTCTGCTCCATATCCACAACATTCCTCTCCCCCACTCCTCCATGCTCTTCTTCCCTCGGAGAGGCTTTCTTGACGTGAGGATTTTTCCTGTGTCCCACTGCTATTGTCTGTCACCACAGGAGCCATGTCCACTCTCAGGGCTAAAACCACATTTTCCATGTTCACTTCACTTGTCTACCAGTGTCCCTGCCAAGGCTTTCACAGCCAAATGTTGTTTCTCTAACCATTGATTTTTTTTTTTTCTAGTGGCTCTGTGTGCATCTAATTGAGAGGAAATTTCTTGACTGATTTATTTCCAAGGGCTACAAAAAGCTTCAAGGCAGGCAAAGACTACACAGATGACACTCTAAAGGGAATAAAGGTTTTCTTCTTCCAACAACCAGTCCAAAGCCTCTCAAAAGAGAGGTCAGATGTTGACAGGAAGGTTTGTTCATCTTAAATATATATATATATATGAATGACAGAGAATGATCTCAGAGAGAGCCCAAATGATAACAGGAGGTCATTGTGCTCCTTAGCCTCTATAAAACACATCAGCTGTCACATAGGAAGTTTGGATGCCTTTAAATGCACCCAAGTCTGCTTTGGATATCCCAGCTCAGGAATCCATAAGCCATTCAGCTGTGATAAGAAGAGAATGAGAAGGAAGATTGATGTATTACAGGGGGCTTAGGAAACACTTTAGACCCATCTTGCACTAGGTAAAAGGCAGCCTGGAGAGCCCTGAACTGGACAGGCTACTCCAAGTGTGGCCTTACCAGTGCTGAGCAGAGGGCAAGGAGCACCTCTCTGACCTGCTGCCAATGCTCCTCCTAATGCAGCCCAGGAGCCTTCTTCGCCAGGCTGCTGGCTCATATTCAACTTGGTCTTCAACAGGACCCCAAGGTCCTTTCCTGCAAAGCTACTTCCCAGCTGGGTGGGTCCCAGCACACACTCACCTGTGGAATTGTTCCTCCCAAGGTGCAGGACTCTCACACTCCTCCTCATGGAGCAACACGAGGCTCCTGTCAGCCTGCCAAGGTCCCTCTGGGTGCCAGCACAATCCTTTCTCTGGTATATCCTCCACTCCTCCCAGCTTTGTGTCTCCTGCAGATGTGCTGAGGGTGCAGAATCACAGAATCACTCTGCCCCACCAGCCAGACCGTGAATGAAGATGGTAAAGGGTGAGATGGTAGGCATGGAAGCCTGTATGGGGTGGTGGGCATGGAAGGCAGAGTGGAGAGGCAGGCATGGAAGGCAGAGTGGAGAGGCAGGCATGGAAGGCAGAGTGGAGAGGCAGGCATGGAAGGCAGAGTGGAGAGGCAGGCATGGAAGGCAGAGTGGAGAGGCAGGCATGGAAGGCAGAGTGGAGAGGCAGGCATGGAAGGCAGAGTGGAGAGGCAGGCATGGAAGGCAGAGTGGAGAGGCAGGCATGGAAGGCAGAGTGGAGAGGCAGGCATGGAAGGCAGAGTGGAGAGGCAGGCATGGAAGGCAGAGTGGAGGGATGGGCATGGAAGTCAGAGTGGAGGGGTGGGCATGGAAGGCAGAGTGGAAGGGTAGGCATGGAAGTCAGAGTAGAGTGATGGGCATGGAAGGCAGAGTGGAGGGGCAGGCATGGAAGCCAATCAGCAAAGCAAATGTATGGGACATGTATGCAGTGAAGGAAAAGGAAAGATCCTGTTTGATGAGAATAAGGACATTTGGTTTTCTGCACATATTTCTGAGCAGTTTCTTTTCTATGCAGTGCATGTTGACAGATGTGACTTCATAATAAGCCTCTGGTTTGGTGGGTTGGGTTATTTTATATTTTGATAAGTGCAACTGATCAGAAAGAATTCTCTACAAGAAGAATATCTACCAAGTACTCTGAAACTGTTATCAGCTTTAGGTAAAGATCACATTGCATGAGGCTATTGGTAGGCTATAGAAAGCAGTAAAAAACCACATTTACACCTAGCATTTGCTTCCTGTATTTAGTCTGAACAGATATTTACACTGAGGAGTCGTTTGCAAGCCTGGGAGCAAACCAAGGGACCTCTCTGAAACACCACCAGCACAGGGATGGTGAAACAAACAGATGGCAAAGATGGAGTGTTTCAGTCTTAGTCATCACCTACCAAAGTGTCCCTGCTGCAAACTTAGTGCAATTCAAGCTCTGAGGCAGCCCCAAGCAGTGCTCCATGACAGGACCATTTTGCTCCTAGAGACTGATGGAAATTTAACCCTAATTACAAGCTTAATAGGATTAAGCACAAATAAATCAGTGTTAGCTTCACCAAGTATTGCCTGCCTTGTGTGAATTTACACCAAACACTGCCTCCCCCCACCCAGAGTACTTCATTGCTTATTGTCACATTCCAAGGCTGTAAAATCCAAGTTTCTCCCACTGGATCCAACAAACAAACATCTTTGTGGCTGCACCAAGCTAGCTCCAAACAGCTCACACTTCTCCAGGCTGATTACTGGAAGGGTCTGGGAAACCCCAGAAGGAAAGCAAACCTCTTTGTTCTTACAGCAAAGATGCTTCCCCCCAGCGCTGTGGGATGTGTCCTTTGTGAGCCTGCAGCCTAGGGGTTGTGGACAGTAAATTACATGCAAAGGCAGTGTAGAAAGGCATTAAATCATAACAGTTTCATCAAAGCATTCTGAGCTGAGTGGAGACCAACCCATGGCCAGCAGTGACTCCACAAACACACCAAGCAAGTTCCTCCAGTCGCATCCAGCACTCTCTGGAAGCCAAAGGCGCATCTGGGAGGGCTGAATAAGACAATAATTCAAAACTGACACCCCTGACAAATGCCTCAGGACTTCACTTTTTGGGTTTTTCTGTCTGCTTCTGAGCTCAGAAACCATTGCCCTTCCAGGCAGCCTTCTCCACACAGCCACCTCCAGCGCACAGAAGGCACTGCATGCAACGGCCTCCAGTGGTGACCTCATTGCAATATGCCAGTTGCCACCACAATACTTGGAACAGATCAATCACAGACACTTCACTCCCAGAACTGGAAGTGCACAGGCAGCAGCTGCTCATTTCCAAACACAACCCCACACTAGGGGAAGAGCCATAAGAGAAATGATTCCTTCCTGTGTCGAATGCAAACCACCACAGCCTGTCCCAGCGGTGGGGCTGGGCTAGAATGGGTTGGGTTGGAAGGGACCTCAAAGCTCATCCAGTTCCAACCCCCCCTGCCACGGGCAGGGACACCTCCCACAAGTACAGGTCACTCAAGGCCTCATCCAACCTGGTCCTGAACAGCTCCAGGGAGGTTGTGGAGCACAGAAGACCTTCAGGGAGGTTGTGGAGCACAGAATCACCCAGCGTGATCTAAGATCATGTTGGGTGATTCTGTGCTCCACAACCTCCCTGGGCAACCTGGGCAACCTGGGAGGTCTCACCACCCTCACTGCAAACAATTTCCTCCCAACATCCAGTTTAAACCTCCCCAGTTCAAACTCATTCCTCCTCCTCTAATTACAAGCCCTTCCCAACAGTCTCTCCCCAGCCCTCCTGTAGCCCCTGTCAGATCCTGGAAGGCCACTCCAAGGTCTACAAAGTCCCATGTTGGGATGGGCAACCCACCAAAGGCAGAGTGAGGTCCCCCAGCCTGCTAAAGGCTCCTTGACAGCAAGTCACAGCACAGTCATCTGTAGGCAGCTGGGGGCAGTGCTGAATCTTGGTCCCTCCATGAGTGATTCCTCTGGGCTCTGTTTGTACCATACCCTCTAGGAGAGGTTTCATATTTTGTTCTGCCAGCAGACAGACTCCACCAGGGGTTTGTCAATGATCATCAAACTCCCATCAATGTAGCTACAACACAAAGCATGGCAATGCACATAAAGAATTGCTCACCCTTAGTGAGGAATCACAGATCCACTCAGGTTGGCAAAGGCCCTCAGGACCCAACCACCAACCCTGCTCTGCAAGGCTCACCATAAGCCACAGCCCCAAGCACCACAGCCAAACAACCTTTAAACACCTCCAGAGTTGGTGACTCCACCACCTCCCTGGGCAGCCTCTGCCAGTCTCTGGCCACTCTTTATGTGAAAATACTTTGCCTAAACCTATGCAGAGGCAGTTTGAGGCCATTCCTCTTGTTCTGTCACTAATTGCCTGTGAGAAGAGACCAGCACCAACCTCTCCACAACCTCTTTTCAGGTAGCTGTAGAGAGCCATGAGGTCTCCCCCTCAGCCTCCACCTCTTTGATCTAAAATTCCCAGTTCCTTCATAAGATTTATTTGTCCCCTTCATGAGATTATATTCTACAGCCCTTCCCCAGCTTCCTTGCCCTCCTCTGCACTGGCTTCAGCACCTCCACATCTCATAGAATCATAGAATGGTAAGGTTGGGAGGGACCTCAAAGCTCAGCCAGTTCCAACCCCCTGCCATAGGCAGGGACACCTCCCACTAGTACAGGTCACCCAAGGCCTCATCCAACCTGGCCTTGAACACCTCCAGGGAGGGAGCAGCCACAACCTCCCTGGGCAACCTGTGCCAGTGTCTCACCACCCTCACTGCAAACAACNCCTGCCCTCTAGCAAGTGACTGTGCCACACAGCTTGGTGCCAGCTGCACACTTGCTGAGGCTGCACTGATTCCTCTGTCCATGGCACTGACAAAGATGTCAAACAGCACTGGTGCCAGCACTGACCCCTGAGGGAGCCACTTGGCACTGGTCTCCAGGTGGACATTGTGCCCTTGATCACCACTCTCTGGGTGCCACCATCCAGCCAGTTCCTTACCCAGCAGTGCTCCACACATCCAGTCCATGTTTTTCCAGCTTGGTGCCCAGGATGCCATGGGGGACAGAGCCAAATGCCTTACTCAGGTCCAGACATCTCCCCTGTATTGAAGAGCCCCAAACTGCACACAACACTTGAGCTGTGGCCTCACCAGAGCTGAGGAGCACACTCCAGCTCCTTAGCTTGTGGGATGGAAGTGAAGCCTTCTGGCCACTCACCCTGGTTAGATCCAGAGCCACCTGCAGGGCCTGATCCAGTATCTCAGTACTCACAGTGTGCTTAATGCCATTCTCAAACACCACAGAAGAAACATCTGCTCCAGAAAGCTCCAGATTAAAGATCCTGAGATGCTCTGCTCATCACTCCTCTTTCATGCTGTAATGATGCTCCTGGTTTCTTCAGATCCAACAATAGGATCCTGAAGTCAGCAGAAGCTTGCAGCTCTGGGGTTGGTTAACTACCTCCAGCACATCAAACAGCACTGAGGGAAGTTTTATACCTAGAGAGGATCTGGTGGAACATTCTTTGCCTTCCTCAGCAAATTACCCTGACCTAGAGGCAAAGACACCCAAATGTCAGTGGCTTGCTGGGCTAGCTTAAGCTTTTCTGGTCAACAAAGGCACTTTCTGCTTCTGACATAGGTATACTTGAAGGAGCTAAGGAGAGTCCAGCACAGAGCTGCTGCAGGCAGTGGAACATCTCCCTGCGAGGACAGGCTGAGGGAGCTGGGAGCAGAGGAGCCTGGGGAGTGACCTCACTCCTGGTAATAAAGATGTGCAGGGCAGTGCTGGAGATACTCAAACCCCACCTGAGTGTCTTCCTGTGTGATCTGGTATAGGTGATCCTGCTCTGGCAGGGAGGTTGGACTGGATGAGCTTTACAGGTCCCTTCCAGCCCCTGGCATTCTGTGATGCAGCCAGACTCAGCTCAGGGATGCCCAGTGACAGGGCAAGGGGCACTGGGGGTAAGCTGGAGCAGAGGAGGTGCCATGGACACAACTTTCTCCCTGTGAGAGAGACAGAGCCCTGGTGCAGGCTGCCCAGAGAGGTTGTGCAGTCTCCTTCTCTGGAGACCTTCCAAACCCACCTGAACGTGTTCCTGTGTGACCTGCCCTGGGTGATCCTGCTCTGGCAGTGAGGTTGGACTCAGTGACCCCCAGAGGTCCCTTCCAACCCCTAACATTGTGTGATAGGAAAATTTGTTGTGTCCCTGGCCCCCAGACACTGACTCTCACAAGAGCAGCAGTTCAGCAGCAGCACTGTAAGTGCCCAGCATCACCTTAGAGACATCAGGAACCCCCATGCGAGGCTGGCAGATGTGATGTGGGACTGCCAGGAGATTGTTCCCACCTGGAGCAGCAGCACAAGGCCAGACAGGCTCTAGGCTGCCCAAGAGAGCAATCCCTTGCTCTGCAAGTGTCCTCCTTAAGTATGTGGTGCAGACTTTTGGAGGTAATAAAATTATTCCATTGGCAGACTGCTCAGATAATGTGCAGATGGCCAACATATGGCTGAGTGCCTCTGCCAGGAGGAGAAGGAGGAGGCTTTAGACATCTCTGCAAGACTTTTTAGTGAAATAAAAGGGAGAGGAGAAAAAAAAACCATCCTACAGTTGCTGCCTGGCACCTGCACACATCTCTACCCAGGAAATTCTTTGACATGGAATCCCAGCCTTGAAATATGTGAGCCCTGAAGTGGCTGTGAGAGTGTCATGACACAGCTCACATGTGGCATTCATTTAACACATATAAAGGCAGGAAAAGGCAAAAAAAAAACCAATGTGCCCTCCCCAGTGGTCTAGCTCAGGCCCCTTCCAATCACTGGAAATCTTCTGAGGCCTTTAATGCACTTTAACAAACACCTTCAGCTCTCAGGTCTCTTCAGCTACTTCAGCTAAGAGCTCTTGGGGGACCTTTGCTGGTCTCAGGAGTTTCTTCAGCTCAAAAGGTCATTTGGGGTCCCACATGGGCCTTGAACACCTCCAGGGAGGTTGTGGAGCACAGAATCACCCAAAGTGATCAAAGATCAAAGATCACATTGGGTGATTCTGTGCTCCACAACCTCCCTGGGCAACCTGTGCCAGTGTCTCACCACCCTCACTGCAAACAACTTCCTCCTAACATCCACTTTCAATCTCCCCTCTGCCAGTTTAAACCCATCAAGGTTCTGCTCATTCAGCAATTCCCAGCAACACAGAATGGTCTGGGTTGGAAGGGACCTCCAGAGCTCATCCAGTCCACCCCCCCTGCACTCAGCAGGTTGCCCACAGCCCTGTCCAGCCTCACCTGCAAGATCTCCAGGGATGGGATCTCAACCACCTCCCTGGGCAACCTGTTGCAGTGTTCCAGCACCCTTCTAGTGCAGAATTTGTTCCTCACATCCAATCTAAATCTTCTCTGCTCTAGTTTGAAGCCATTGGAGCATCTATTGGGTCTCCCTAAAGCCTTCTCCAGACTGCACACCCCCAAATCCCTCAGCCTGTCCTTGTAGCAGAGCTGCTCCAAACCCCTGAGCACTTTCACGGCCTCCCCTGGATCTGCTCCATCAGGTCCATGTCCTTCCTGTATTGAGGGCTCCAGAGCTGGATGCAGTACCCCAGGTGAGGCCTCAGGAGAGTGCCAGAATCACCTCTCTGGACCTGCTGGCAACGCATCTTTGGATGCAGCTCAGACTGCCCTTGGTCTTCTGTGCTGCAGTCTCACACTGCCTGCTCCTGTCCAGCTTCTCCCCCACCAGCACCCCCAAGTCCTTTTCCCCAGGGCTGCTTTCTGTCACCTTCTCCCCCAGCCTGTATTGACTGTGAGGATTGTTCCAGCCCATTCCAGAGCCCTGCACTTGCTCTTCCTGAACCTCCTGAGGTTCAGCTTCCCAGAAAACACTGAGCCAGGCAGGAGTGGTGAAGTGTTGGAGGGTAGGAGGATCTACAGCAGAGTCTGGCCGGGTTGGGTCAATGGATTGAGGCCAATCAAGTGACATTCAATGAGGCCAAGTGCTGGGTCCTGCACTTTGGGTCACAACAACCCCATGAAGGCTCCAGGCTTGGGGCAGAGTGGCTGGAAACAGCCCAGCAGAAAAGGACCTGGGGGCGATGGTTGACAGCAGCTGAAGATGAGCCCAGGGTGTGCCCAGGTGGCCAAGAAGGGCACCAGCAGCCTGGCCTGGATCAGCAATGGTGTGGGTAGCAGCAGTAAGGCAGGGATTGTCGCCTTCTACATGGCCCTGGTGAGGCTGTGCCATCAATCTTAGGTTCAGATTTGAGTCCCTCACTCCAAGGAGGACACTGAGGGGCTGGAGCAGGTCCAGAGAAGGGCAGCAAAGCTGGGGAAGGGTCTGGAGAACAGGGCTGGGAAGGAGCAGCTGAGGGAGCTGGGGGAGGGGGGGAGTGTGGAGAAGAGGAGGCTGAGGGAGGCCTCATTGCTCTCGGCAGCTCCCTGAGAGGAGGATGCAGTGAGCTGGGGTTGGTCTTTCTCAACTGGAATGATTCTGATTCCATGGTATCCCTCCATCACCCCTGCTTGTGCAAAGCTTTGCTCAGAGATGTGGATCTCTGCTTACAAAATGGCATCTTGGTGGCATCCCAGGCAAGGACCTTCACTGCCAAAGGAGGAGTTGGTATCCAGCTGCTAATAAAATACACATAGGAAGCAAGTTTTGGACAGGAGGAAAACCAGCACCATCAAATGTTTGCTCTGAGGGGATCTCAAAGTTAATGCAGAGCAGGAACCTGCACTAAATACTGGCTCAAAGCACACTTTGGCTCTCAGCCTGATTGTGCCCAACATCTGCAATCCTGCAATTGATATGTTCTGTTCAGCTTGCTTCTAAATCCTGCTGTTCCAGCAGGGAAAGCAGAGCCCAGGCCTTATGGAAACCATTTCCCAGCTGATGAAACCAAACCCAGAGTGATACAGAAAAGGAACAGGCTTGCAGAAAAATGCCTCTGTACTCTACAGATGGAACAAGGAGTCAAAACTTCTTTATGACCTCATCAAATATTCTAAAGAGTTCCATCCCTCTGCTATAGAATTCCAGGGAATCAGACAAGCAGAAAGGGATGTCAGTCTCCATCCAGTTCAAAAGGATGCTGCTTTATTCCATCCTATTAACTCCTAAAAGTTTGGTTTGTTTTTTTTCCCCTAGAGAACCTTCTCTTGTTGTTGTTCTTCTTCTTCTTCCAGCCCTCTGTCTGGTTTTGCTCTTTCTTGCACATCACAAGCTTCCATCAGGGGTTTGTCTGCTCTTGCAGCCCTGGCAGCCAATGTATCCTGGGCACTTAAAGCAGTTCAAACAGAGGCTACACAGGAATTTGCATCTGGCTCTCCAGACATGGGTTTGCAAACAATCTCTCACAAGAAACAAGTTTCTGAAAGTCAGGACCAGCTGCCCCTCAGCCTAATGCCTGCCAGCCTCCCTAAGAGCTCCAATGACCAAGCAGCAATTTCCCCATGGGCACAGTCAGGCACTGGAATCATCTCCCAGGGGCAGCAGTGGAGTGCCCTGCACTGGGCAGTTGGAAGGCTCAGCCTAGCAGGGTGCTGGGGCAGCTCAGGGCAGCTCTGCTGTCACCTGCAGAGCTTGGAGCAGCTGATCCCTGGGATCCCTTCCAGCCTGGCACTCTATGGTTCTGTGAACCATAAGGCTTCAAGGCTTTTCACCAAGGAAAGCAAACACAGCTGTGCACATCCATAGAAACAAGATTCTCTGTACACCACACACATGGGCTCTGCAAGCACTCTGCAATCAACATGGATAGAGAGGTGGAAGAAACACAAGCAGCCTTCAAAGCATCACTCACACACAGCCCCTGCCTGATAGACAGCAACCCAAAGCACTCCTGAGGCATCTTCCACAACATTCCCCCATTTCACAGCATCACACAACACACCCAGTTGGAAGAGAGCTCCAAGTTCCTCCAAGTGTAAGGTCCTGGGTGGGCACAATCCCAAGCACAGCTCCAGGCTGGGTGGGGAATGGCTGAGAGCAGCCCTGAGGAACAGGCCCTGGGGGTCTGGGGTGATGAAAAGCTCAAGATGAGGCTGCAGTGTGAGTGCAGCCCAGACAGCAACTGTGTGCTGGGCTGCAGCAAGAGCAGTGTGGGCAGCAGGGCAAGGGAGGGGATT
>WBNM01017876.1:0-14953 GCA_013399055.1 Ramphastos sulfuratus | reverse complement strand
CTATCTATCTGTCTGTCTACCTGATCGATCTATCTATAGATTGATATGATTTGCTTCGCTTCTGAACCTAAAGGATTTGATCTGGTGATAATTAGGTACTCAGCAGTTAGTTTCAAAATGCACTGTCAACTACAGGAGGATTCATTCTGGAGCAAAGTTTTTCATGGGAACTTACAAACTCTGGGTCAAGACATGGCTCTTCCACAGGCTCATGAAAGAGCCTTGACTGAATCATTGATGTTCAAATACCCTAATTCTCTGGTTTGAGATCTTTTCCAGATTCAGGGGCCTCGATATCCTTGCATATGTAGACAAAAGAATCTTGCATGGTGCTTCTGTAAAGAGTGAAGTTGCAAATGCCTGAGCTAGTCATGGCATTAGCAGATGTACTCACGCCTCAGTTCCTTAGCTAGTTAAAAAGCACAAAGCTGCATCCAGGCAGATCTTGAGTCTTCTAGAGCAGGGCTCACTGCTGATACATTTAAAGATCTTTGCAGACATGGTCTTTCTGCCAGGGCTACTGATTATGGTTTAGTCTAGCTACAAGGTGCTCTGGTCATGCAATTAATAAGAAAATATAGATGAATAATTGTGAAAATCAGTAGTTAGTATTGAAGCTCTGCTCTATATCTGCCTGTATTCATATACATTCAGCAATGCTGGGCTAATTATACAATATTTATTCCAAAGAATTATGGGAGCAAAGTTTCCTATGTTCTCCTCGCATACCTCTTCAGCTGAACATGAGTCAGAGCTGTACTGCTTCTTACAATATTATTAGCATAAGTTGTTTTAGTAAAGTAGTAAATAATTCATAAGGAAACCTGCAAAAGCAAATATGTTTGCATTTTCCTCCCTTTTCATTGGGTTTGAAGAGAATTGTTCACTTTCTTCAAATATTTGGATTAAAAATGTGGTAACAGTACATTGTTTTCCACTCCAGATATCCTGTGTGTTATTTCTGAGTAAAACAGCAGAAAAATTGGTGTCATAGTAAAAACAAAGAGTACAGACAAATGAGGTTCTTAAACTGTTCTTAGGAGAGATCAGGGCACGTAAGATAGAATGAATCTCAGCTTGCAAGTAGATGAAGCCAGGTCTGCGAGGTGTTTAAACAGCTAATTTCCACTGAAGTTTTATCATGTGTCTGCATGTTGGTTTAAACAGAAACAGTTGCTGGGACACCTACACTGCAGTTACAGTAAGTTGTGAAAGTTAGGGAGCAAATTTCCTCTTGTAGTGGACACTACAGAAATGAAAAGGAGACACTCCACCAGAGCATTAACAGTTTTGTCCTATTTCTTTTAGCCTAATTTTTGTTACTTAGTATTCTGCACAGGTACCCTGCTATNGCTGTAAATAGAGCTTCATCTAAACTTCCAGCTGGCTGAGTTTTAGCCTGGGTCATTTTACAAAGTGTGGGGGGGCGGGGAACTCCCAAACCCACATCAGGAATAAAGCCTGAAATACCAATTTGGAGGAGGTCTGGATCCTTTAACAGGAGACTGGCCTCTGTTTCTTACAGAGTTCCAAAAGGTTATAGTATTTCCAAATAGTAAGGATGCCTTCAAACTTCTGAGTTTGACAACCTAGCATATGCCCAGACCGCTTGGATGCCCCACACAGCGTGGCAAGAGGCACAAGCAAGCCTTAAGCATGCACGGTGTGAGCAGATGGTGTCAGTTCCAAAGTCAACTCACGCACCTCATTCGGTTCATCTCAGAAGGGATAAGCACAGAAGATGGCTCCGTGAGCTTGAACTGTCATTTCCTAGATCTGGTTCATCCAAACAGGAATGAACCTTTCAGTTCTTGTGTAAAATGTCAAGTTCAACTAAACCAGGGTTAAAGCCTGCCACAACTGATTTCAGGGCAGAGCTAGGAAATAAATTTGTCCTGCTAATAAGACAGCAAGTCTCAGATTGACTTTTATATGCCAAATCCTCACAGACAACACAACCACCAAAAATCTGGGAAAAGAAGGAGAAATAATGTTAACATAATTACCGATTTGAGTTCATATTCCCCTGAGAGGAGAATAAACAAATGATACTAAAATGAAAAATGGCTCATGGGAGAACATTTCTTACCACTAGGAATATTTCTGTAATTTGGGAGTGTGTTAAAAGTTCCCAAGGAGGTCAGTAGTCAAGGGATGACATCTTCTCTGATTTCAGCAGGTGAAAAGGTAAGCCCGGCCTTAGGCTAAGTGTCCAACCTCCCATGATGATGAATGGAGGAAAGCAAGTGTCTTCAGAGGCAATCCACCTCCAACTCAGACATGACTTGGGCTGGACTCACTCCTCTTAATAAAGTTTCTGTCTTTCTGTGGACTCCGAAGGGGAACCAGAGTATTGTCTTGTTCAAAAACTTAGTTTTACATGCTAAAATCAAGATTTCTGTTATCCTCAGTGAAAAAATCTATATCCTAATTATAAATCAGGATTTATTGTGTACAGTTCTGGAGCCCCCAGCACAGGAAGGACATGGAACTGTTGGAGTGGGTCCAGAGAGGATACAAAGACGCTCAGAGGGCTGCAGCAGCTCTGCTATCAGGACAGGCTGAGAGAGTTGGGGCTCTGCAGCCTGGAGAAGAGAAGGCTTCAAGAAGACCTTAGAGTAGCCTTCCAGTATCTGAAGGGGGCTACAGGAGGGCTGGGGAGGGACTATTTACAAGGTCTTGCAATGACGGGACAAGGGGCAATGGGTTTGAACTGGCAGAGGGGAGATTTAGACTGGATGTCAGGAAGAAGTTCTTTCCAGTGAGGGTGTTGAGGCATTGGCACAGGTTGCCCAGGGAGGTTGTGGCTGCTCCCTCCCTGGAGGTGTTCAAGGCCAGGTTGGACGAGGCCTTGAGTGACCTGTACTAGTGGGAGGTGTCCCTGCCTATGGCAGGGGGTTGGAACTAGATGATCCTTGAGGTCCCTTCCAACCTTACCATTCTATGATTCTATGATTTTTATAGTACAATTTCCCTTCTGCTCTGTCCTCAGCTGAAGCCTTGTATGTGTCTGAGCTGAACTTCACAGCCTGAAATCTTTGACAGATTCTTTTCCATTGTAAGTTTGTACAGCACCAAGCACACTGCTATCAGACAAATAAAAAAGAATAATAAAACTCAATCATGCTTGTATATATAGAAAGCCAATCAATGTAAACACAGGGTTTCTCTAAACAGGAGAAAAGCGGAAGCCAGATGGCATGAAATCATTGATAGCTGTTTCATAAACTTTTCCTGCAATCAAATCTAATTGAAATAACACTAGATTGTAGGCTTTAGCAGGTGGGCAGCACACACAGCTGTTTCTGCTAGATGATTTCCAAAGAATACATACATAAAACATTTCACAGGGACTGACATACGGGAAAAAAAGTTAGCCCAGATGGAATGATCTCTTTCAGACTTTATTTCACTGACAGATTTTTGAAGCCTGCCTCTTTAAAAATATGAGCAGAAGTGTTGGGTTTTGGTGTTTTGTTTTGTTTTTTTTTTTTTTCCTGGTATTGTTGAACCAGTTACAGTCACATTCAATGTAGCTGGGAGCTATAGTCTGGTGATGCAGTGTCTCCAGCAGCAATTTGTATTTCAAGGCAAGGCAGAGCAGAGAGGGACCTCCTAGAGTCCAGTTTATTGCTTTGCAGTGAGATTGAATAGATGTAACTGAATCACCTCTGAGAGATATTTCTGTTTCATAGTAATTCCCCAAAGAAATATTCCAGCAGTTGCCTCTGTAGTTTGTTCCAGGCTTTCCCTCCAGTAATAGTTAGATATTTTTATAACTTTTAATACAATTAAGCTAATGGCCACACTCAGCGAAGGGGAGGAAACAGCTGATGCCTTTTTTCCACTTTAATCTTTCACTTATTGAGGGATTTATCATGTCCTCTTTCTTCCTTCTGTCATTTTCTGCAAACAGATGAGGTTCCTGATGGGTTACAGATGAGCTGCAGGAACCAGGTGAGCCTTCCCACAGAGTTTCAGCATCTGAGGTGGGCTTGAAAGGGTTTCCTGTGGTTGACCAGAAAGTTAATTAAACAGTTTGGGCTGACTTTTACTTTGAACTTTTGTTTGGGTTGGAAACTAAGACTCAAAGGAGGACATGGAGAAATGAAGGAGAAACAGAAAGGAACATACATGGGTCATAAAAGGAGCCTATAGGACAGACAATGAACTAAAACACAGCCTAGTGCCTTATGTCTAGATGACATAATAAAGTTCCTACTCTTCATTTTAGACTCATGGGATGATTTGAGTTGGAAGGGACCATAAAGGTCATTTAGTTTCAACTCCCCTGCCATAGCAGGGACACCTTCCTGACAAATGAGACATTGAGCAACCTGGTCTAGTGGCAATTGTCCCTGCCCATGGCAGGAGGGTTGGAACTAGATAATCTTTAAGGTCCCTCAAACCAGTCTGTGATTCCACGATTCTACTACTATAACAATGGAATTACATACCAGCTGTGCTGTTTAATAATGATGATCTCTGGGACTGCAGGAGTCTTTGTGAATACTCCTTTGAAAGTGTTATTTCTGAGGTTAATGATATACATTCTCCCTCTCCTGTTCCCAGTATATTAGAAATGTATACTAACAGTATGTTAGTGAGGAGGGGAGAGAAAACATCATTATATTGCTACACAAAACACTGGTTTTAAATGCTAAGCATTACTGTGGCTACCTCAGTTCAGAAAGAAAAAGGTGTAATGAAGGGCAGCAATGAAGACCAGAGTTTTGAACTGGGTGCTGTCCAAAGAGATATTAAACACAACAGCATTTTTCAGCACTGAAGAAAAAGAGTCTGTGGTTTACAAATTGATGAATGGCAAGGAGGAAGGAAGGGAACGATAGCTGTTATAAGACAAGAACATGGAGGCACCAAATGAGACTATCAGACTGCAGGCTTTACACAAAAAGCACTTCTTCACATAATCCATAACAAGAAATGCCACTGCCACAGGATGCTTTGGAAGCTAAAATTATAGATGAGTTCAAGAAACAGCCAGAGAAACTCAGGGAGCAAATATCTGCTTGTGAGTTGATAAACACAATGGTGTGGGTCTGGAAGTCTTGACCCACAGAGGTGTCCCAGCAAGGTGCCACGCTGGGCTTACCCTGCTCGCAGGCTCCTTAGGGATGTTTTGCAACCACTGTCAGACACCAGGCGTGGTGCCACACACCCCCTTACTCCTGAATTGGTGGCTGCAGACACAGCTTCAGAAGCTCGGGTTGCTTCAGAAACCAGG
The DNA here is from genome assembly GCA_013399055.1 of Ramphastos sulfuratus. NCBI lineage: Eukaryota > Metazoa > Chordata > Aves > Piciformes > Ramphastidae > Ramphastos > Ramphastos sulfuratus. The sequence continues at coordinate 9,708 of WBNM01017876.1, read as the reverse complement.
TACAATTCTGAAGCAAAAGCCCCCTCTCCTCGGAGAGAAGAAATCGGTAGCCCCAAGTAGTGGAAGCGACTGTTTGCAAAAGGCAGTGAGAAAAGGCAGCGAGAATCAGCCCTGGGGTGATATGACTCTGCAAGAAATAAATGAGCGTGAAACAAATGCTTTCAAAAGCACCCATCTCAGCTCTGCAACAGAGAAAACAGCAACACTCAGAAGGAATCAATGACAAAAGATCCAAAAGAGGCCGTCGATTCCCTGCAGGGGAAAAAACAAAGTGTTTACAAAGAACAGTAAATCATCAAAGCCTACCTTTGAAAATATTTCAAATGTAATGTTCATTCCTACATTTATATGGGAGGCACAATACAGAAAAAAGGTACAGCCCTTGAGTTTAAGGGCATTTGGACTGCAGCAGGTGTAGCATGTCAAGTAAGAACAGCAAAGAGAAGAGGAATAACTGCAGGAGGAGTGGGAGCACAAGGATTATGTATAAATTTATGTGATTGTTTTGGATAAGTGGGGGAAATCTTCATCAGCTTGTTTATCGACTTGTTCTCTATCTCTCTACTCACCTTAAATTGAAGTAGTTACTTCAGGCTGCTGAAGGGGTCTCTTTTAAGTGTGGTTGCATGAAAGTTGATTATGGAAAGCATAATGTGGGAGGCAAAGGATTGAAGACAAAAGGAGATGAAAAACAATAGGCTCAGAAAAGAGGGGCCTAGTGCATATCCTAGCACTGCTTTTAATAACAGCTGGCTCTTATATAGAGCCTTTTAAGCATAGATTTCGAAGAGCTTTAAATTGAACTCTGAATCATTTTCTTCATATTATAACAGGACGAATGATTTGCTCAAGGTCACGCAGCAGAAGGCAATGCACTGTGCCCAGGTAGAGGATTCACATGCCTTGAACACTAGTGCTGTGCTGCCCATGAGCCATGCCACCCCTCTGTCATCTGGCACTGCCATGGGGATGACCTATTAGAAATTAATTTATCAGCTGCCCTCTGAAACAGCCATATCAGCCCTTTTGTAGGGTGAATTGACCTTGGTGGGAACATGTACACCAGGCAGGGATTTACTGGTGGAGTGAAGAGGGTTTAAGCTCTCTTTCCCTCCTTATAATTATGAGTACCTGATGTAAGATGGTACTAAAACATGTAATGTAGTCTGAGCCACACTGGGCACATATGGAGACAGACATACCTGTGCAGGGCCACAGCCAGGCCACTCTGAAGGCCAGATGCACAATCTGTTCAAATAATGATTTGCAGTACGCCCCAAGAGGACAAGTGATCCCCAAAAGCCAGAGGTTTACCAGCAGGCTTGGATGTCTGGCAGAGCAGAAAGTGCTATGCTCACAGATCAGCTGAAAAGTGCTCTCAGTGTGATAGCTGTGCCAGCTTGTTGATACAGAATCACAGAATTAACCGGGTTGGAAAAGACCTCTAAGATCATTGAGTCCAACTTATCACCTAACCCTTCTAATTACCTAAACCATGGCACTAAGTGCCTTGTCCCGCCTCCTTTTAAACATCTCCAGGGATGGGGACTCCCCCACCTTCCTGGGGAGCCCATTCTAATGCCAATCTCTCTTTCTGTGCAGAAGCCTGAACCTGCCCTGGCACAGCTTAGAATCATAGAACGGCACTGTCTGGGCTGCGCACGCTGCCTTACACTTGGTCTTGTTGAATGTCATGAGGTTGGCCTNGTGATGGACAGTGGCTTAGCAACTTCATCCACCAGATCCCTCAGGACCTGTGGGTGGATCTCATCAGGTCCCATGGACTTGTGCACGTTCAGATTCCTTAGGTGCTCACGAACAGGATCTCCAATTACAGTGGGCAGATCTACCTTCTCCCAGTCCTTACTTTTGCCCTCTGGGACTTGGACATTTCGGTTGGAGCCCTTACACATGACCTTTTATTGGCATTTGTAATGCACAAAGTCCACTGACTCTCAAACCATACAGAATGGATCTTGACCTACAACTGTTCATAGAATCATAGAATATCTCAAGCTGGAAGAGACCTGCCACTGTAGTTGTTAGAATTATTCCCAGTGTCAGTGTTCAAACTACATATCAGTTTGTAGGATGAGCAGAGAAACAGTTTAATTGCACACAGTATACAGTAGCATATTTTTTTAAAAACAACAAATCTTTATCATTAGTTCAAGAAATCTGTTCAAATAATAATAAAAACCTTGTGATAACAATACCTAACTGCCACCACAACCAGAGATTGTTAAGCAGTTATTATTTAACCTACTAGCTCATATGGCTGGTCTTTTACTTGCTCTTCCTTCTAACTTATACAGTTATTTCTCAAAATGTAGCATTATGAAATATGAAATTATGGTTTTATGTGGCTGGACCATGCACATTTATGGTAAGAGTATTACCTTAACCCAATGCCATACTACAATGGAGTTTCTGCTTGCCTGGTTCATTGCAAATCCCCCTCAACAGCTGTGCTGCAGATGTAGTCACACATGGATCTGCAATTGCTGTTTCCCACTACTGTCTGCCCTTCCATACCTTGGAAAATGTTTCTGCTTGTTCTCAAAATGAAATCTTGCCTATATTACATCTAATTAGCCCGGCATTATTCACATGAATAGATCTACAACTAGTTGCAAGCTTTACTCAAGGTACATTGCTTATACAAAAGAACTGATTAATGGTCTATAGGACACGGTATCAGTTTTAATGTTTATCTCTTGTACTGCTGATGCTAGTCTTATCATGCAGCAATTTTAAGGGATTTTTTTAATGACTGTGAAATTTTAACAGTTTGAAAGATTTTGGATTACATTTGCTTTGACATCTTGAACTAGTAGGAATATTCTCTGCTGAGCTAACGATCGCATAAAATCGTTTTGAGCAGCTCTATCATCATCGTCATCGTGATTCACTGCTAATCAGCACACAAGTGGCTGCAGCACTGTATTGCAGGCATGAAATGTACAGACTGTAGTAGACTTATTGTATGGAGCAACAATTATTTTCCCTCTTTGTACTTATGAAAAGGTGTTGGCTAATGAATTCCGCCCCAGCTGTGCAGGATCCTATAATTACATGGTTCAGGCTCCCTATCAGCTAATCAAATGATTTCTTCAGTTGAGTTTTGTGATGATTCAGACCCTAACTCACTGAAGTATTCAGCTAAAATTGGGTTTATTCAGTGGTCAGTGGAGCCATCTTCACTAGCTTAAATGCATGGCTGAATAAATACAGGATCATTCACATCCTCACTTTTAGGCAGATTCTGGCACTAGTTTGATGAGTAAAGATCATGCTGTGGAAACCAATTGCTGTATTTGGAATTAATGTATTGATTTCTGCTAGGAATTGTTATTTAATGTATGGTGTCAGTATCACAAGACTGTATTTCAGCACATGCAGTGTATAATCTAGAAAGAATGAAACCAAATGAATCCATTCCCTAGAGCTAACACTCAGTAAACTATCCCATATATACATAATTCCAGTCAACAGGCATTTTTTTTTTCCTCCTCTAAAATTTATGGGTTATTATATCCTTCTAGTTTATCTTTGAATTTTTTTTTGTTTGTTTGTTTTTTGTTTCCAGCAGAAGCTCTTTCCCTGCAAGAAAACACAGGAATAATGTTGTGTATCCGTGCATCAGCCATTTAGCTGTTAACAAACAGAGATAATGGCCATTGGGAATGTAAAAGCTCCACTACTTGGCTGCTTTGACAAATGAAATCCAGGAGTAATGACTCACACTAGATGTGATCCTCTAAAAAGAAACGTTGGCAAACTCTCAGATTTTAAAATAACTTTGCTGAGATCGAGTGGAGCTGTCTTCAGCCATGATGAAAAAGCTAAAAATGAGTATCTGACTGTGCAGATAATTCCAGCAGCCTGGCAGCATTCATTTGTGAAGCAGCCTGGCCTGATAAGATGCTCATACTGATGCTAATGCGAACTGGACAGTGTAGGTACATATTGTGTAGTGGCTGCAGACATGGCAGCTTCATTCATACACTGCTGCCTGTGCTCTTAGCTTAGAGATGTTAAGGTGCATACCTGTGAGCCAGCCTCTGCCCTGTTTGCTTTCCTCTGCAGTGCTACAGACTGCAGAGCACTCTCCTTCCTGAGCAAAGGCTGAGCCTGTCCTCCTCTGCAGCTTTAGCAAATGTAGTCAGTGTAAGTTTTTCGCTCGCCAGTGATGGTTGAAGGTGGATCCTCTTCAGAATATGCAAAGACACAGGTCTTGAGCTGGAATTGTAAGATCTACTGCTTTGGATATTGACTCAAAAATCACCTTTGTGGTTTAGCTTTCTGTGATAATGTGCTGCTTGCATCCCTTAGTTAGAAGTCAACCAGGATATTTTTTTGTTGAACTTTGCATATTTGCTCCCTCTGAAGATCGACCAAACTTATCCACTGCCCTGCAGTTTTTTGAAAACAAACATTTATAGAACCATAGAATCACTGAGGCTGGGAAAACCTTATCTGGTGCTGTTGTTGAAGGAAGTGCTATTTTTCATTTCTCAGCACTTCCATGACAGCCCATAGAATCATAGAATCGTAAGGTTGGAAGGGACCTCAAAGATCATTCAGTTCCAACCCCCTGCCTTAGGCAAGGACATCTCCCACTAGCACAGGTCACTCAAGGCCTTGTCCAACCTGGCCTTGAACATCTCCAGGCAGGGAGCAGCCACAACCTCCCTGGGCAACCTGTGCCAGTGCCTCACCACCCTCACTGCAAAGAACTTCCTCCTGACAACCAGTCTAAATTTCCCCTCTGCCAGTTCAAACCCATTGCCCCTTGTCCTGTCATTGCAAGACCTTGTCAATAGTCCCTCCCCAGCCTTCCTGTAGTTCAGATACTGGAAGGCTACTCTAAGGTCTCCTTGAAGCCTTCTCTTCTCCAGGCTGAGAAGTTGAAGAAGTCTGCAGGCATCTCCAAGTTGTTTGTGATTCAGATACATTTAAAAAAGAAGAAATGAGAAGAATATAGTATTTCTCATCTGTCTGCAAAAATAGTGCAAGTAGAAGTTCACTGGCAGAGAAACACCTGCTTAACTTTCTGGTTCAGCAAGAAAATCTCAAAGAAACAAAGTTCAGGGCTGTAGGAAAAAAAAAAATCTACCTGTCATGCCATATATCTTTCAGGCTTTGAGGAACCACACATTAATCAGCAGAAGCAAGGCAGTGAGCAGAAACAAACAAGGTGAAAAATCCCAGACACATTCCAGTTTTGTCACAGTGGATTTCTTACAGAGATCTCTTCAGGCAGGCTTTCTTCTGACTCCTAACTAAATGATCCTTGCTAGATGAAACCAAAATTTGCACTTCATTGCTCTGCTTCACAACAAACAGCTAACACTGCTGACTGAAATAATTTTATTAGGCAGCTGAGAGTTTTGGTTTTTAATTTTTAAGTGCTTAAATTAGAATTGCAGTTAATACTTTCCAGTATTATATNTGAGCTGGAATTGTAAGATCTACTGCTTTGGATATTGACTCAAAAATCACCTTTGTGGTTTAGCTTTCTGTGATAATGTGCTGCTTGCATCCCTTAGTTAGAAGTCAACCAGGATATTTTTTTGTTGAACTTTGCATATTTGCTCCCTCTGAAGATCGACCAAACTTATCCACTGCCCTGCAGTTTTTTGAAAACAAACATTTANATTTTTTCCCCCCCCTTTTCTTTAATCAGTACAAAAATTCTACTCATACAATACTGCTGGGCAACGTCCTGTAAAATATTGTTATCTTACAGATACGTCACACCACAGAAATGGATTTGGGAAACACAGAAATGAAAGCAGTATTAAATGCAAAGCAGAAATGTCACTGAAATGTCACTGATATCACTACTATATTCAGAAGCAGGCAATAAAAATTCAGTTTTACTATCAGGCAAGTTTGCAATGCTTCCATTTTATCTAGGCTACTTGTGCTTCGCCAGCAGCAAATTCACATTAAATAATGCTAACCAGAGAAGGGACTAAAGAACAGTGGAGTCTCTGCATAAGTTTTATCACTGGGAGATTGGGTTATTCATTAGTTGGTATATGGCAGGTATCTCAAAGGATGCAAAATCTTCCAGTGAGTAATGCACTACTCATGTAGTCCATGTTTCCTGAGCTTGTACGTGAGAGTCCAGAGGTGTACAGAAGAACAAGGGGGAATGGCCTCAAGCTAAGTCTGAGTAGGTTTAGATTAGGCATTAGGAAAAAGTTTTTCACAGAGAGAGTGGTCAGGGACTGGAATGAGCTGCCCAGGGAGGTGGTTGGGTTACCAACCCTGGATGTGCTAAAGGGTCATTTGCATGTGGTGCTTAGGGATATGGTTTAAGGTGAATCTTGTAGGGTAGGGTTATAGGTTGGACTTGGTGATCCTGAGGGCTAGTACTAGTGGGAGGTGCCCCTGCCTATGGCAAGGGGTTGGAACTAGATGATCTTTGAGGTCCCTTCCAACCTTACCATTCTATAATTCTGAGGGGCTTTTCCAACCTGGATGTTTCTGTGATTCTGTGAAGTCAAGATATTTGACATCTACCAATTTTGTTCCTATCCACAAGACCTGTTTTCCTGTCACTGTACAATCATTCCTTTAATTATCCAAGTCCATGTTTCCTAGCAGAAAATATATTTGACTAAAATTCAGCTGTGAGATAGTCTGTAGAAGGAAAGTCTCAGAGTAAAAATGTAATGTCAGTAAGTTAAGTTTTTGGGGCACAAAGCATAAGAAAAGGAAAAAAAAGTGGTTCTGGACATCCTGATATATAACTACTCCAAGTGAATAGTGAGAAATAGAAATATTTTAAAGATATTTGCAGTCATCTGTAAAATTGCATCCACACAGCAGACATAAATCAGCCCAGGTTTCAGAAAAGCTTACTATTTTCTCTTAAGTCTGATGCTTGACTCCTTTCCCTTGTTCAGTACTTGTGATTAAAACTTTTTTTTCCCTCAGTTCTTTCTCAAATTATTTCCCACTCTCTTGAATTGAAAGTAGTGCCAGAAGTCATAAGATTTAAGATTTGACCATCATATTTCTTCAACACATTCTTGGATGAAATGTCAATTACTTTTTTTCTCTTTCTTCCATGGGAAATGCTTCTTGCTCACAGACTATCAATATTTCACTGAAGAACAGAAAGCCTAGAAGTGAAGATACTTTGATTTAGAGGGACTACTGTGTTCTTACAGACTTTCCTCATACACCTCCTTCTCCTCTAGAAGCCAGGTAATTTATCTAAACACAAGGTCCTCTCTGCAGCATTTGCTGCCTCAAATCCATGCCTCCACACCTGAGGGATTCATCATATTCTCTGGGATGCTGGAGGCTGATCCCAAATGTAAGCATCATTGGTGGGGCAGAAGGGACAAAGGAAACAAGTCAGTTACAATGCAAAACCCATAGTGTATTGCAGTGTTACAGGCAAATATTCAGGGGGTTGGAGTTTTTGGTTTTGATGTGCCTTGGTATTTTTTGGTTTTGCTTTGTTTTGGTTTTTTGTGTAGGGGTTTTTTGGTTTTTTGTGTAGGGGTTTTTTTGGTGGTTTTTTTGTTTGTTTTGTTTTGTTTGTTTTTTCAGCCAAAGATGTTACTTTTCCAAAGAAAAATCATAGCTTTATGACAGTTTCCTATCTGCCATGGTGGCCCTAAGGAAATGAAATGGTATCTTTCCTTCTCATTTTTCAGAATCACAGAAACATCCAGGTTGGAAAAGACCCTCAGGATCACCAAGTCAACCTATAACCCTACTCTACAAGATTCACCTTAAACTATATCTCTAAGCACCACATCCAGACCACCCTTAAACACATCCAGGGTTGGTGACTCAACCACCTCCCTTGGCAGCTCATTCCCCTTGACTTAATTAAGTAAATAACCACACACCTCTACAAGTAAAGATGGTGAAGCAGAAGTTACACTGGTTGAAAACAGGTTCATGTGCCATTGCCAGTGATGTTCTACCTTTTTTGTTCATGGCAAAGGCATCCTTCATTTTTCTTGATCTTACTCTGTGAGAAACATACATGGAAGTCAGCAACAGGACTGTCATTGCTGGTTGCCATACCACCAGTGTGGTATCTCTGAATAGATACATTAAATATCCTCCTCCCCCAACCCCCTCAGGCTAATACAGCTGGAAGCAACTTTTCATATATCAGCTCTTGACTCTTGTGGGAATGTGGAAGGCACTGGTACATTTTAGCATTTGGTATGAAGTGAATTAATGCTGGTGGCTTTATATTGTGCAGATTCAAAGAAATAAGGCATTACTCACTCTTAGCTTGGGCTGGTAATATTACACTATTATTCAAGAAAGGCAAAAAAATGTATGTCTGAGCTGTTGTATCATGACAAATTAGAAAGCAAGGAGTGTGTTTGGGAGTACTTGTTTTTCCTTCTGGCTAGTTTCAAAGTCTTTGTGCTTTATTCTAAGAATCACAATCAAACTTTATTCTCAGCTCTTTCCCAAATGGTTCTCCACAGAACTACAAGATACATTTTTCAGTTTAGTTTTGGGCTGACAAGTTTCTTTCACTATTGACAACTGATGGCACATCCAGCAACAACAAATCTGTAAAACAATTCTCCCACGCTCACTGTTTTGCTGACCAGCCCTTGAGGAGTACACGAGGAGAATCAAGAATACAAAGTGGTTTGGCAACACTGCAACAGCTCTGGATCTGTTTGCTTCTCAGCCTGTTTTACAACGTGCCCCTTGCAGAGGTTATAACAGGCTGGAGCCTGGAGCTTCTGGAGGCTCCAGGATGGAGCCTCTCCAGACCTAGTATTGATTTACACAAGGTGTTGGGGCTGTACAGAGCTTGGAGTATAGAGGTACCACAGAAAGGGAGACTTTGATGGCAGTGACCCTTTGGGAGGAACAAAAGGAACATGGAGAACTCCAGCTATGATCTGGAGAATCCTACTGAGAGGGAACAGTGAAAAACAATTAATAAGCCCTTTTGTGCCCAGAGTTCTTTTTCATACATATTTAAAGTGTTATTTATGGCTCCATCCTCTTGACTGCTGTATTTCAGCTGGCACTGTTTGCTATCTTACTTAAGGATATACCAACAATCTGAAAAAGCAATGAATGCCATTAAGTGTCAATGCCCCTTCATGGCAACATATTTGGGTTTGCTCAGGGTCAAGTCATCTCCCAAACTTTAGTTGCTGTTACCTCAGGCAGAGTTTAAAGTGAGCTGCCATTGCACTGAAACCCACTCTAACACAGAGACACATGAAGTTGCCAGGAGTGGTGTTGAAAGCTGAAAATGAAAGATTATGCTGCAGGGTGTTAAAGATAGAGAATATGTGAAGTGGGGATCTTTGTTTTGGATGGCAAAGGAGCCTATGGTTAGAAATTCAGGATACCTTCTCAGGAATGCAGACAGTTAAGAAGTAGTGTTCAAAGGGCCAACATCTGAATTAGCTTTAGATGTCCTCACAGACACTACTGGAAACTTCACTGACAAAAAAATCCCATAGGAAGAGGGTGAAAGACAGGGTGAGTCCTGTCTATCCACTGTTAGGTATTATCACACAGAACTCTGCTGGCTTGAACAGACAAAAGCAGTACAAGAGCTAATGTAGAATGCAGCAGAGGAAAAAAAAACATTGAAGTTTCTTTTTGCTGGGTAACCTAGGATGTGGACAAGGATTCACATTTTCAATCACTAACTAATATAGATAATAATAATGGTAGTAATAA
>WBNM01017873.1:0-50590 GCA_013399055.1 Ramphastos sulfuratus | reverse complement strand
CTATAGTCCCCAACCTGGGACTGTCAAGTAATCCCCATGACACTTCCTTGCTTGTCTCTGCTTTGAGATTGAAGAATTGTATCTTAGTCATTCTTCATATGGTGGCTGTTCTGTGGCTGTGATCATCTCTGTGTCCCTTTCCTGAACCTTTCCAGTTCAAAGATAACTTTTTGTGCTGCGTTTGAAGCAGAATCAGCTCATGAATTTAAATAGTTTTGTAACAATCACTTTATGCTTTTTGTAATAATTTCTAATGTCTACTTTCTTTTCTCCTCTTTTATTTTTTTTTCTAACCAGTGTAAGACACTGACTTGGTATTTTCCTGTAACTATTAAAACTTTACATTTTTCTCCCTTATTGATAATGATCACTTCAGAGGTTTTTACATAACTAAATCTGGGACTGGACTTCCCTTTACCCAACCTTCTCACTTTATTGGGCAACTATTCCGTTTCCTAATGTTAAGCATTTCTTTAGTCTGCTTTTATCCTCTCCTTTGTGAATAACTTGATGTCATCACTAAACTCTGAGCTTGCTGTTCGTCATTTTTCCAGTTCACTGTTAAATAAGTTGAAAGCAGAGAAACCCTGCCAAACTTCAGTAATGATCTTTCTTTGTTGAGAATGGAGCATTTGCTGTTACTGTCAGCTTCCTGCGTTCTAGCCAATTATTTTTTCACATCAGTTCTTCCTTTCTCATGTAACTGCAGTGGCTTCCTTAAAAGCCTTAGATGATGAATTTTGCTGAAAGCCTTCTGGAAATCCAGGTAAACCAGTCTGCCCTCATACACAGGTCTGTCAAAGAGCTACAGCAAATTTCTAGGGCAGAGCTTTATTTTACAGAACTTACGCTGCCTCACCCCAGTAGATCACACTACTCTAGATGTATTTATTATAATATTTACTATTTAACAGTAAGAATTTGAGGGATCTAGTTGTCTGGATCCCTCAAACTCTTTAAAGACTGATGTCACATGTGACATACATACCATGCATATTGAGTTAATCCTGTTTCTACCATGCTTTTGTGGATTTTCTCATGGGTGCCTTAACTAAACTGGTATCTTTTATAGTCAGTTTAAATGTAGAATAATTTTCCAATCAAAACCTGACAAACAGTTTTGTTCTTTGGTGCATACTTTCTAAGTCCTCCAACATCCATAAATTCTCTACTATGTTGTGGAGCATTGTTGAAACTACATCCAGAACTGTTTATTCTTTTGCCATAATCTTAAACTATGGAACATTATGTTAAGTGTTGTCCTACATTATGCAAAATTCTGTTAGGACTATGGCATGTCTTTTTGATTATTTTACGTACAAGTTTGTGTATGAGTTGAAGTATTAGGCAGCAAAGGTCCTACTCTCATCCCGTGCTATATGCTTAAAAAAAACAAGTGTTCAATTTAATATTCTATGTTTTGAGCTTCAGTACTGCTGTGTGAGTCATTGCAACTAACTGGCTAACTAACTGTAATTAAGGGAAATGCAGGAAAATTCAGAGGCATAACTGACACTTGATCTGAGAGAACTTTGATCACCTTCCAGAAACTCTTCAATTTAGCATCTGCCCTCTGCTGTTCCTCTCTGCCATCAGCCTTGCTTCCTGCTATTTCTATTAGTTTATTGAAGGAAACATAGGGTAGCGTAATGAACGTGATTTTGTGCTTTGTGTTGTCAAATCCAGCCAAGTACATTTTCTCTCAAATTATGTTTTCCAGAAAGAACTGTAGTCACTGAAGTCTTGTTTGATATTGATTTTGTGGGTTTTTTAAAAAAAAATTATTCTTGTTTCCTTATTTTTACCTATGCATTCATAAATGTGTGTTTTCTTCCTTTATCTAAAATGAAAGGGCCATGTGTGGGAGAGCTTTCATTTAAAATAAACAAACAAACAAACAATGTCATCATTAGGATGGTGCTGTTTCTAAAAATGCTTACACTGCCTCTGCTGGCTATTTAAAATTACACTGGAAATGGAAAAAGGAGCTTCTGTGCTCCCACTGTCCTGATGTGTGAGAGGAGGACAATTGCTTTCATCTTCCTGACGCACTCAATACTTTTATCTTCCTGTCCTGCTCTTTGTCTTCTCTGTTTGATTGAAATCTTTACAGATGATAGTGATCTTGTATGTGTTTGTGCAGTGGCAAGCATAAGCAGGGTGCAATTTCAAACAGATTTTCCAGGTACTTTCCCAGTATAAATAATGAAAAAAACATGAGAACTTGTAATATACAAATCAAAACTGTGGTTGATTTTAAAAACAAATTTTAAGAAAGGTCTGTGCTTTTAAAGTTTGTTAGTGATCTTAAAATGAAATAATTGCCTGTGTTTTTTAGGCTGATTGGCATATACATACTTATGCTAGATTGCAGTAGACAAAATTAGTTGTATGACAGAATTAAAACTTGATGCTTTTAAAACCAGGTCTGAAAAGGGCTCTTCAGCCTTATAGTAGCCTTCCAGTATTTGAAGGGGGCTACAGGAAGGCTGGGGAGGGACTATTGACAAGGTCTTGCAATGACAGGACAAGGGGCAATGGGTTTAAACTGGCAGAGGGGAGATTTAGACTGGATGTTAGGAGGAAGTTCTTTCCAGTGAGGGTGGTGAGGCACTGGCACAGGTTGCCCAGGGAGGTTGTGGCTGCTCCCTCCTTGGAGGTGTTCAAGGCCAGGTTGGACGAGGCCTTGAGTGACCTGTGCTAGTGGGAGGTGTCCCTGCCTATGGCAGGGGGTTGAAACTAGATGATCCTTGAGGTCCCTTCCAACCTTACTATTCTATGATTCTATGATTTTATATTTAAGGAAAAAAATAATCAAGGAGCATTTCATACTAAACAAAGTTTACCAATTCAGACTTTTCAAAATGCTCTTATGTTACACTGAATATTTTGCAGCCTTGCAGCTGGAATTCTAACATGCTTAATCATGCCATGTAGAAGACCAATAAGAATAATGGATTTTCGTGGATCTAATTTTGGACCTAATTACTGTAATCTCTCAGATATAGCATTATCCAATTGAATGTATGTGGTAGGAAGTCAATAATAACTTTATAGGTTTAGCTCTACTCTTCAGTCAGCACTTCCTGAGAGCAGTCCAAGCAGGCCAGCAACCTTTTTGGAATTTAGCAGTTGTTTAGAATTTATGAAATAGGTAAGCTTGTACAGGAGTTGTCATTGGCAAGGAAGAATCAAAATTGCTGGGAATCAGCAAATGTATATTATTACCCTTTTACCTTTATTTGTACTGAGAGTGAGCTAAGCAAAAACATAATTATTGTGTTACAACTACGCAGTGTCCTAAATATTGTGGAAATTAATTATAAACATTTGATTATTACACTGACTGTATCAACTTACATTCTAGACACAGGATGTGTCTATCAAGATTTGATATTTGATGCTGTGCTTTGTTTAAAAACCGTAGTTCAAGAGCTCAGGAGTGTGATTCAGGTTTGCCAAGGAGATGTGTGGGTGACTAGCAGCAAACCAGAAAGAAATTTTTATGCAAGGAAAAGTAATCTAAAAAGTTTGAAAATTGCTGATTTAAGAATTTCTATACAGAATATAGGAATTCTTGCAAAACTAAGATGGGTAGGAAAGTAGTGAAAAGAGGATTTGTTTTGTTTGTTTTGGTTTGGGTTTTTTGGGTGTTTTTTTGTTAGTTTATTAAGAGGCCTTACTAATATAAATCACTAAAATTAATCTCTGTATTGGTAGGGATGGGGCAAAAATCCTTTCTAAAGATTCCAGTAGCAACATGATAATAAGAACAATACTTTGATGCGTAAGCAGCAAAAATAGATAAGGTAATCATAGAGGGAAAGACAGAATTGAGCTAGATTGTATGGTCCTGCTCTTTGGGTCCCTTCCAACCCCCAACATCCTTGATCCTGTGAATACTCTTAGGATTAAAAGAAATGCCATGTAACAACATAGAATGAAAAATCTTATGTTTGGGAACTGGCAGTTGATTAAACATGGCCCTCCTTTTGTCTTTATCAGTCTAGATATCCCATGCAGAATTTAAGGGCTGTCACTATGAACAGGACTGTTGTGATTATGAAATATAGGTAAAGTATGTTGATAAGGGCTTTAACTTGTTATAAAGCATTAGTAGGGTGTTTAGAACACTGTACCACTCCCACCTCTTTTGTTTTTGAAGGTGGAAACTGCAATAGATGCTGAAAAATGTCACCGATTAGGGAGAAAAGGGAGCATTTGAGAGAAGTTTGTTTAAAAAAAAAAGTTTTAACTTTAGTAGTCTTGTAAAATAAAGACTGGAAGATGATGCAGTGAACACTTATGAAATGTATTGGGAGAAATGAGTAAAATCATACATGGAGGAAAAATTCTTGAAATAAAAATACTGTGCTGGAACAGAAACAATCATTAATCAACTGCAGACAAGAAATTTTGGAAAAAATTCTACATAAGAAGTTCAGGAGCAGTTTCTAAGCAGGATTATGGAGCAAGCAGCCCTTGTGCCCCATGTCAATGGAAAGTAGTGACTGTCAGTTAGAAACCTGCAACTTTGGCCTTAGAAGTTTCACTCTTTTTGTTACTGTTAGTGTCTTTCTTCATCCCCTCTGATACCTGAATTGTCACTTTATTATACCTAAAGCTAGAGATGGATGGGGGTGCTGGCATGTCTGAGAAACAGCCTGAGGTAGCTGTTGCTTGTCCTAATTACACATCTGGTGGGCAGAAACAATGTCAAGGACTCCGTCTTGCTTCTCCTACCTCATCTTGTTTTGTTACAAAGACCAGGTAAAATCGTAGTGTAGATGGAACTACTCTCTGTATAGTTCACTTCTTTGGATCGCTGCTGCCCTCTTCTGCTTGCTTCCCATGACTGTTCTAACAAGTAGTTTGGATGTGTTGCACCAACGTATCTGTTGTGATGTGGAAGATAATCTCAGTGGACTCGAAAAAGACTAAATGATATTATCTGTTTGCTCGTGATGTAGGTTAACCGGCATCAATAAACCAGCAGTTCAAAAGAAATAGGGTAGAACAAATGTCCCATTAACTAATTGCAAGTGCCCATCCCTACAATCGCACTTGCCTTGCAGCCCTGTGGGTGCGAAGTATTGTGCTGTATCTGATGGTGTGAAGTGCAGTGGGTTTCAAGGGCTGGGCACAATGCAGAATTAATTCTATTCAGGACAGTGCTGTCACGTTTGATTGGTACCCTTCTGTATTTACTTCACAGAGCTGTAGATGATCTGGAGTGCATGTACTGTGAGTAGTCTGCCAGCATTGAAGAAACTGCCACTGTTCTGCTGAAGCTGCCAGCATGACTTACAATAGAATCACTTAGTTAGAAAAGACCTTAGTACTATTAAGCCAAATCATAACATATTACCTCCCTGTAGACAAATGTTAGACTGCGTCCCTAAGCAACTCACACAAACATCTTTTAAGCACCTCCAGGGATGGTGACTCCACCACTTCCCAAGGCGGCCTGTTCTGATGCCTGATGATCCTTTCAGTGAAGAACTTTTTCCCAGTATCCAAGCTAAACCTCTCCTGGTAGAACTTGAGTCCATTTCCTCTCATCCTATCACTTGTTATCTGGGAGAAGAGAACAACCCTTGCTTCACTACACCTCCTTTCAGGTAGTTGTTAATGGTAGATCTCCCCTGAGCCTCCTCCAGGCTGGACAACCCAGCTCCCTCAGCTGCTGATTTGTGTTCAGGACCCCTCACCAGCCTCGTTGCCCTTCTCCAGAGACTCCAGCACCTCAGTGTCCTTCCTGTAGTGAGAGGCCCAGAACTGAACACCATATTTGAAATGCAGCCTCACCAGTGCCAAGTACAGAGGTAAGATCACATCCCTATTCTTGCTGGCTACACTATTCCTGAGGCAAGCCAAGACACTGTTGGCCTTCTTGGCTGCCTGAGCACACTGTTGACTTGTATTCAGTCGGCTGTCAACCAATAGCCCCAGATACCTTTGCCAACCAACTTTCAAGCCACTTGTCCCTAAGCCTGCAGTATTGCATGTTTTTTTTTTGTGACCAAGGTGCAGCACTTGGCACCTGTCTTTGTTGAATGTCATCCAGATGCCCTCAGCCCATTGATCCAGCCTGTCCAAATCCCTCTGCAGACTGTTCCTTGCCTCCAGCAAATTGACACTCCCCCCAGCTTGGTATCACCTGCAAACTTACTGAGGGTGCACTTGATTCCCTCTTGAGGTCATCGATGAGGATGTTAAATAGAACTGTCTCCAATACCGAGCCCAGGGGAATACTGCTTGTGACCAGCCTCCAACAAGATTGAACACCATTCATCACACTCCTTGGGCCCAACTATCCATCCAGTTTTAGACTCGGTGAAAAGCGTGCCTGTCCAGACCTTGGGCAGCCAGTTTGTTCAAGAGGATGCTCTGGGGGAAACTGTGTTGAAGGCCTTACTAAAGTTCAGGGACACGACATCCACAATCTTTCCCTCATCCACCATGTAAGTCACCTTGTTACAGGAGATCAGGTTTGTCAAGCAGGACCTCCCTTTCATAAACTCATGCTGAGTGGGCCTGATCCTCTGGTTGTCCTGGATGTGCTGTGTGATGACCCTCCTCCGCACTGTCAGACTGACAGGTCTGTAGGTTTCTGGATCCTCTCTACAGCCTTTCTTACAAATGGGCATCACATTCACAAACTTCTAGTCAGGTGGAGCTTCCCCAATCAGGGATGGGATGGGTATCCAGTGAACAGTTGATGCTATTAAAGACTGAGGCAAAAAAGGCATTAAGAACCTCAGCCTTATCCTCATCCTTTGTCACTATGGTTCCCTGTTATGGAGGCAGGGAATTAATGTGGCCGAGTCAGGAATTATAAAAATACAATTATTTTATCTTACTGAAAGTCTCGCCCCCAAAACTATATACAGAACTAGTTTGGATTTATTTACAGGTTCTAATTCAATCAGGAATCCTTCAACAGGATGTTATGGACAAATTTAGAGATTTAGGAAGTCAGGAAATGGTAAAGGCTAAGCTATAAACACAGCTTTACCCCACTATCAATCAGGCTGAGCAGAGAATTAAAGGAACGGGAGGCTTTACTCACGGAGGTGAAATAGGTATTCGGCGATGATCCCTTGCTGGATTTCTCTGTGGCTGGGCTGCCTTCTGATGCTGCAAGCAATATCCAATAGTCTGGATCCACGTGGTAGAAGCCCAAGGCGGGTGGAAAAGCTGCCAAAGTCAGAAGTGTCTCAAGACATGACTTCCACAAGACAGGGATTCGTGGAAGTGGCGCTGCCTCAGCAGTGGCAGGGGAGAGCCAAACTGCTTGGGTCTGCCCAGTTCGGAATAGCAGCAATTTGGAAGTCGGCTGTGGTATGATCTGAGAGCAGCTGGGTCTGGGTGCCACTGGCAGCTCTCTCAAATGGACCCCAGGACTCGCCAAGCTTGCAAATTTGCACAGAATGGTGCAAAAGTGGGGAGGGCTGTCCAGAGACAGAGATGGTGCAAAACTGAGAGCTGTGTGAAAAGGTAGGAGCTGTCCAAAAGTGGGGACGGTCTAAAACAGGAGCTCTGTCACAGCAGGAACTGTTTTAAGGCAGGCACCTTGCGCCTTCTGCCTTGCTCTGTCCTTTTCTAGACAAAGTGTTCATTTGCCAGTTTATCATGGGCGTGAAAACCCAGCCAACCACCAGCCCAATTCCCAGCCTGGGCTTCCACACAGGTCAGCACATGTGTAGAAAGGCACCTGCTGCTGTTCCCCCTTCAAGCCCTCAGGGCAGGAGAGGGAAAGCAGTTTTCATGCCACCTTCTCCCCATTCAAACCCACAGGGCGGGTGGGGGGGGAGAAGGAAGGAATTTGGAATGCTCCAGAACATTCCCCCTGTGTCCAGTAAAGGATGGAGGTTCTCCTTGGCCCTTCTTTTGTTGCTGATGTATTTATAGAAACATTTTTCCTTCTCTCTTGCAGACTCAGCCAAATGATAAACTCAACTGCTACTCTAACAGAGGAGATCACAGGCAGGAGAGAATTTCTGTTCTAGCAAGAAATTGCATGTATTCTTGGAATAAGCTTTTAATGAAGCAAAATAATTTGCAAGAATAAATAATCTCAATCAATTCTAAAATAGTTTAAGGAACACTGTTTTCACTTCCAAACCTAGGTACATCTATTATGCCATATTTACTTTGATAAACTGCATTATTTCTTGTGATTATCAACAATTATGAAATCTCTGCCTCAGTAATAGTAACTGAAGTGAGATTTGCATGGCAGGTTGGTATAACTGGCATGAATTCAGAGAATTCTTAGGCGTAGCGACAGGCACTTCTGTGTATTGATTAATAGCAAACATTCCTCCTATTGTTTGATATCATACAGAAGTCTATCAGATCCTGAACAAGATTGTCACATTGCATATTCCTGTTTTTTTCTGCCAGTTAAGGATGATGGTACATCAGTGTCTTTTCTTAGCATGTTTACAAACAGCACATAGACAAAATGGAACCTTCTTGCTGTGCTGGATGAAATGCATAAATTGTGTCATTCCAAGGATGCCTTGCTAAGAGCAGCTAAATTCTTTTTAAACAACTTGCATATGGAAAAAAAAAAATCAGAAATGTGATTCTCATATACTCTGTGTGTGTAACTATAAGTACGGTAGTTAACAGTTCTCTCATTTTTCTTGTCTTCCTTCAATTTATATTCACCTTTGCTGGAAGGGTAGGGACATGAAATTAATACTGTTATTTACCAAGCTTTTAGGGACTGAGGGCCCCTGCCAAATGGAAGAGGGGAAAGGATTTCTCACAGCAAGCCTTGTAGTCGATAAAGGCTATGCACACTTATGAAGGCAGCACATGCTGCCCTGTCAGGCTGTGGCTGGCTGTAAAAACAAGCCTTCTTCCCTGAGTGCCACACAATGCTTTATTTGCACATTCCTTGTGGAGTGGACTTGCTCAGAAGTCCTTCCCTTCTGTCCTGTTGGTGTAATAACTGGCACATACCACATGTTCAAGGAAACCTGCCCCATTACACATGTACCTTTCCAAGCAAAAGTTGCTACACTGTGTTTGTTCCTGGCTTTACTCCTGAGGAGACAGATGAAATTAGGGCTTTGTTGCAAGTCCAAGTCAGTATGAAGTAGAAA
The DNA here is from genome assembly GCA_013399055.1 of Ramphastos sulfuratus. Taxonomy (NCBI): domain Eukaryota; kingdom Metazoa; phylum Chordata; class Aves; order Piciformes; family Ramphastidae; genus Ramphastos; species Ramphastos sulfuratus. The sequence goes on along the minus strand of WBNM01017873.1, from coordinate 41,471 downwards.
CAGAGTACAGCACATGTATTTTCTTTATTGCTGGACTTTTTTCAGTAAGTAGGCATGATTTCTTAGAGGCTGAGGTTTTTAATAACAGTAAGGTTTTACATGTTTGTTTTTTTTTTCCATCAAAGTTTTGCCTTATATTACAGTATTTCTGTAAAAAAATAGAAGTCCAAAATCAGCTTATTATTAGCTGATATTTCCCAATTTATTTACAGGGTACTGTCAAGAATCTTCATCAGGCAACCAAAATAGAGAGAGAACTCTCTATTGAAACAGTTGCATTGTTTGAGTTCTCTGGTCAACTCTGAAGGGCTCTGACCTTTGGTGGTCAGTCTGGGTTGGAGTCTATCCAGAAGTATAAAAGAGTGATATCTTGAAAAGAAAATGTTACTATTAACAACTTAAGCTGACATTAAGAAGTAATGAATTGACAAGTGTATTTCCATATTAGGGTGATCTATAAATATTCTTAGCTACATCTCTCTTTATAATACAGCAGATACAGAATGTAGACTTCTGCTACTTATAGGGTAATACATATTTGCAATAGTAAAATCAATGTATGAAAATTTTGGAATTTACTCGTTAATAAAACTGCTTATAAAGTAACCATACAACTGTAACAACTATAACTCTGAACTATTTAAATGTACAGAAAGACTGTTTACACCATTGCACATACTTATTCCCTTTGCTTCAAAAGACTTGTGAAATACAGAATAAAATTATTCAGATTTTACTGACAACTGAAATACGTATGCACAATGTGCACATTCATGGAAGCAAGGGGAAACAAAATGTTGGCATCCACCAGGAAGGCTGCCAGCAGCTCTCCAAAAAAACCCAACAAATAAAACCCAACCATGCTCTTCTTCCCTCCCCTTCCCACATGTATACAGGCCAGCAGGTTTGTGCAGAATGGATAAAAATAACTTCAAGGACAAAAAATATCCTCTTGACTTTATCAGCAATTTTAGTTCAATACAAGGTGGGTTTAATATTGTAAGGCACTTAATTACTCCTTGAGTTGTAGTAGATCAAGTCTTAAGGCATTTGTTATATCAACTGAAGATAATCATGCTTTGGAAAACTTTGAATGAGCCAGCAGTTCTAGCATGTGACTATTTCAGCTGATTTTTCTCTCCTCTCCCTGCAATCTTTTTAAAACAATATTTGAAGATATTTTCCGTGGAGACTGGTTCTTGGTTCACTTGTCAACAGATGGGATCAGTATCACCAGGTCATTTTGAGGCCAAGCAGCAGTATGTTCTATTTAGAGCACAGCAGAACTGGTTTTGTTTTCACCTGGAGCTGCCCTGACTTCCGTGACTACTCACTGATCGAGAGGTGCTGTAGCGTTTTTTCACGATCATACTGATGTAAGCTTTCATCAGCTTTGCAATGTCAACCACCTGCCAAAACAGTAACAATACGTGAATGAATTTCTTTAGGCACTAACAATATAAAACTGTTGAGCTTTCAACAAAACATTATTGGTTAAGCAAAAATACTCAGCATTTCTATCCATTGCATGTATCTTCCCTTTAGTTTTAGATGGATCTTGAATAAATCTGTGACATTTGCAGCAATTATTTAAATCCCTAAGTAGCTTGTCTATCATACAAAATTCCTCTTGCTCTCACCTCACTTGTTTCAAAAAGCAGTTCTCTCTCATCCACCACAATCTTGTAGGTGTTGGCAAGTGGTGCACCAAATGACAAGATATGCTCATACTGAAACACCTCCAGAGGCCTTCCTTCCCCACGCTTGTAGACAGAAACTGCATCAGCACTGACTCCAAGCCACAACTCTTGTGGGAATCCCCCTTCTTTACACTAGGGAAAAAAAAAAAAAAAAGAGTAAATTAACAGCAAAGGGAACAGCAGGAGCCACACAGCAAATGTTTTTTGTCTGCAACCATCATTTTAAAGGTCTATATTACTTGCTTTCCTCTGAACATAGCCTATACTTCTCAAATTTGTTTGCAACCCATAGGATAGCATTCTGTCCTTCTGTATTTTCTGGTTAATGAGTGGACTTAAATAGTAGTGCTTGCTAGTGGGAGTATGCCTTTTAATATTGAAAATTTTATTATGTCAGCTGTCAGAGCACTGTGACAATATGTTTATGGTTTTATATAAATTCAGCATCTATAAACTGTAGTTCGAATGTTCAGCAGGTCTCACCTCTACGTCAAAGAGTGTTGAACCATAGCCAGGCCATTCCTTAATCAAAGCCATATACTTTGCCATAGCCTGCTCCTGGTTCATCCTCTGGAGTTTTTTCCATTTGTCAATAATACTTGTCCTGGAAGCTGAGATTTCCTCTTTGACCCACATGTCTAGCATTTGATCCTCCTCAACCTTCTGTTTGGTGACTGAGCCACTGCGGAAACTCCTCCGCAACGTTCCCTCGAGAAAGCTGGCTCGTTTCTTCTCAGCCTTCTCTGCTGCTGTAAATGTTTTGGTAGACTGTGTAATTCGAGATTTCAGCTTTTGCAGGGGATAGACTTCCTCTATTTCCGGTATGGTGGTATGCAGAGTGTAGTCTCCTTGAAGGTACTGAAGACGCAAAGCTGCAAGGACCTGGAGGGTTTCTTCAGGAGCAGGATAATGTCCTCTAATCACTGCTTCATGAGCCTGTCAAGGGTGGGGGGGGAAAAAAGTAAGCTTTTTATGTACAAACCAGTCTTTGAAAGGACTAAGAGAGAAATGTGAAGTAGATTTACTACCAGGGAAACACAGGATCTCAAAGAAATGTTTCATTAAATAACTAAAATGTAATAAATCTCTTGGCACATTTGTTAAACTGGGTAAGACAAGGCTTACCAGAAGAAATGCAAGGCAACTGAAGAACTTATAAATGGGAATTGTTAGCACAGGTCTAGCTCTCAGTGAACTCACATATGTGGGAGCAACTGATTTACTAAAAAGAAAGGAAAATAAACTGTAAAGGGGATAAAATTGGGATCTAAACATCTCATTAGGAGGAAGCCATCCATGTTCAAGAGCATTAGGAAGAAATGGAAATCTAGTTCTGCACACTGCTATCAGTGATCTGGCTGTGAAAAAGGACATTTCCAGCCAACAAAGCAATCCCTAGGATAGCTGTGTAATAAACTTGACTGAGGGAAGACAGTAAATATGATCCCAGATAAAGGCAGAAAAACATTTATATGTTATATTGGCCTGCAACATCAAGGATGAGATTTCTAAACCAATACTTTTTCAGACCCTAGCTGTTTGAACAGCCTTTGGAAATGTGCAGCAGCTAGGATTAATTTTTTTTTTCATATGACACTAGTACAGGAAACAAACATGCCTCATTTCTGGAGATGCAAGCAGTTCAGTAAACACACAGAGATAATTTACATCTAAATAAGAACTAGTTCATTTAGGTGTCTGCTTAGGAGGGAGACAAAATGCATCTCTAAACATGCACAATGGTTTACCTGTATGCATGCAGAAGAAATGTCTAGTGGAAATGGAAGGACAGCATTTTAATGAGAAAGCAGAACTAAAAGATTTTCTTCAGCACCTTACGAATTAAGAATTCAGACTTGAAAATGGAGGTTAAAGAACTAAAACTGATAACAAAAGTAAGGCTGAAAATAGTCGATGACTGACACCAAAAGCAGACAATTAAAAAAAGAGAACAGAACTAATGTTAGAATGTAGTAAGTCACTTTTTAAGGTACTGCTGTAACATTAATCAAATGGATTGAATGTGCCATGTTTTGCAACTGAAATACTACTGGTCTTGGCAAGGTATAAAGTATTTGGCTAATCACCAGTCAGCACAGAATGCTGCGTGAAAACAGTCTGCTTCAGTGAATGTGCTTGTTTTAGCTGTTCATACAGAAAACTACCTAAATTTCCCTCAAACCAGCAATGTAATGTAAAATATCTGATGCAGAGCTCTTACGGATTTCATTCTTACTGACTGAGCTTCATCCCAAAGCAGAGGCGTTAACCAGCTCACTCCTGTGTACATAAACAGTCAGAATGGCAATGTTTCTAAGCCAAATCAAGGGGCTAGGCTCTGGAATGAGACTGGATAGACTCATGATGTAAAATGGTGCCTTAAAACGTAAACTGCAAACAAGGAAGAAATACTCTGTTACAGTGAGGATGTTTCTGATCCTTTCTAAGAGAAAAAGGTTTCATGCATATGAAAATTGAAGTATGCCAGTTCTTGATCACATCAGGCTTGTTTACCAAGAGCCTCAGTATCTTGGCATTGCAAATAGCCTTACACAGAAATCTTTATCTTGTCTCTAGAGCCTTGTAAGAAGCTGTCCACTGGAAGAATTTTTAGCCATTTGCAGCAGAGTAGAAAAGGAGAAAGTCAATGAACAATAATAAATGCCATCAGTAAGAGTTTCTAAGCAACTACAAGACTTCCTATAAGAGAAATACAACTGCTGATTCATTTATGTTTTGCAATATGGCCTCATTCTGAGCTCAGCACATTCATCAAGTGGATTTCTGCTCATTGTAACTGTCTTATGGTTACTGCTGAGACTGGACTGACTTGTTTTATTATGCTGCCTAGGAAATAATTAGTTTAAAAAAAAAACCAAAAACCTATTGTTTGGTTAGTTCTGTACAGCTGGATCTATTAAAAATTTGCTTGCCAATTGCATATTTTTTATTTCTTGCACTTTCTTAAGAAAACTGTTTCATAAGAACAAAATTATAAGTATTATCCTTTCCTTTTTTTATCCAGCTTAGATCTAGTAATCCAATTTTTTTACCACTATACATAAAATAATTCACAAGTAATAGAGAAGTAAGAAAAGTCATAACACTAGGTAAATCATGTATGTTTCAGTTATGTCAGGATAAGCCTATTTTGACCATTGAATTGCATTCATTGCACTTGATACTTGAGTAGTGGTGCATTTAGTTGAACAGAAGGGTAGCCAGAACTTGCTTGGCACTGTCTAGATCTCTTGCTTTTTCCTCCTCTTTAATAGGCCTCAAAATGGAACCTTTGTCCTTTACCTGCTCAAACATAAAGGCAAATTCCACGCTATCTTTTGGGACGTTTTCTGTGTCCAGGAAGCAGTAGAGCTTGAAGTAGAACTTCCAGTGCATTTCCCCAGCTTCAGCAGTGGCAGCAAGCCTGCAGAGTTGTGTGAAGAAAGAGAGATCAGATCTGTGAAATCAAACTCCTTTCTAAATAGAGACCTGAAGATTCTATGCAAGGCATCAGCTGAATTTTGCTTTGTTACAGCCACTATCAATCTGGTATTGTTGACACAAAAATGATCAGGGGGCTAGAGCACCTCTGCTACAAAGACAGTCTGAGGGAGCTGGGGCTGTTCAGCCTGGAGAAGAGAAGGCTCTGGAGACACCTAATAGAAGCCTTCCAGTACCTGAAGAGGGCCTACAAGAGGGATGCAGAGAAACTGTTTACAAAGTCCTGTAGTGATTGGACAAGGGGCAGTGGTTTTAAATTGGATATTAGGAAGAAGTTCTTTACCATGAGGGTGGTGGAAAACTGGACCAGGTTGCCCAGGGAGGTAGTTGAGGGCCCCATCCCTAGACATATTCAAAGTCAGGCTCGACAAGATTCTGAGCAACCTGATCTAGTGGATGTCCCTACTCACTGCATGGGAGTTGGACTAGATGACCTTTGGAGGTCCCTTCCAACCCAAACCATTTCATGATTCTATTTCAGAAGCTTCTGGTTCTCATCAATATACCCAACTGATGTCATTGAGAGAGAGAGAGAGGTGTGTGTGTATTTAGCGCCTCCAGCAAAATCAAGGACTTAAAGTTCTTGACTGAGTTCTCAGTCCACTGTTTCTAACCTAAAATCACTTGATAAACTTTCATTTATGGCTCAGTCAGGTGTTGATAAAAGCAACATTATTAAGTCCTGTTATAAAATGTAATTGCACAACACTTTAGACATTCTTTTTCCCTCCCTGTTATTATATGGATAAAGGAGACTGACTGCCATGCATGTAAGGATGACAAATATGTGCTTAGGCTCACACTACATTTTCTTACTGCAGTGTTATAGGTGGTTTCAGTTTTACTGGCAAGAAAAATGTTGTGAGCTGCACTGTGGTGACCTCCATGCGAAGTTAGACAGTGGGCAGTTGGAATGACAATGACTGCCTGGAGTTCAGTTCTCTCAGTAGTAGGGTGGCTACACTGGTGGAAAATTTTGTAGTAGTGAAAATGAAAATGTGGAAATAGCAATGAGAAATATTACTCTACTGATGTCAAGACAGAGGAAAAGCAAACACAATTGAATAGGTGTCTCATTAATTCATTGAAGGAAAAAAAAAAAAAGAAAAAAGAAAAAAAGAAAAAAGATGCTTATGCTTTTGTTCCAGAAATAGGTATGTGTGTAATTCAGCTGCATCATCTCATACAAGGAAGAGAAAGAAAAAATTTCAGCATTATTGACAATGGAAATATACTGAATTGCTACTTCTTAAGAGTGGTGAAAGAGAAGAGGTGCACTCACTTTTCAAACTTTGCCAAGACATCAGCCACAATGGTTCTGCTTTCAATTGCTTTATCAGTAGTTCCATTGTACTCAAACAAAGCAAACATATTTCTGCTGTCCTCCATGGCCAAACCACGAATTAACTTTTCAACCACCTAATGAAAAACAGCAAATTAAAAAAACTGTAGCATGGAAAAGTTTACACCACAGAATAAGAAAAATAATTAGAAGAAATTCAGAGCCAGGTTTTACATTAAGCTAAATATGTTACTAATGTTCTCAGCAGCAGCATTAATTGTTCTCAATTCCAATTTAATTTTTCTACTAAATAATGCTGATTCTTTCAGAGTATGTATGTGTTATCATCTGGACAGATATAACCCCTGCATGTCACCAACTCAGCAAAAGCCTTCCAGTTGTAGTAAGTAAATTAGTTCTCATACACACCAATATATGCTGAAGTTAGTTCAGTAATGTCTCTACTGAATTGCTTAGTTTTTTTCTGTAAAAAGGAACTGCAGTTGAGTAGACTTAAGTGGAATAAAAGCAGTTTTTATAGCAGGGATTTCTTTAGAACATGCTGCAGGGCTTGAAGGGACAGTTCTATAAGCCTTCCCTTCCCTGAAAGGAGACATGCCTGTGTGCTTCCAAAGTTTAATGCTACTACTGTCTCAAACTGGCATGTAAAGGCACACACTGACTTTGTGCTAAAGCCATACTGTCACCACTTCTCACCTCTCCAGCTGTAGTGTGCGAGTTGATTGTAATCTTACAGGAGCCCCCACCATGGCAATAAACTGTGGAAGTCATTTCCTGCCTGTCAATCAGAGCTTCGATTTCATCCCGTGAAGGCACAAACTCTCTGCATTTGGTTTTCTTCAGAGATTCATAAGTAAAAAGTGCATATTTCTCCATTTCAGTTCCTGGAAACTGGTCGCGAACCCTGTGAGACAAATACTACTACTTTAAGCTGCCAGACAAGTTCAAAAGTTGTCAAGGAAAGTGTTCTAACTTGTGATTTACTGTGGGATAACTTATAGACTTTAATCAGTTTGTTCTACAAACCTAGGGGAAAGAAAACCTCAACTACCCTTACAGCATTAACTGCAGGAATCTTGTGATGACTTAGATTTGACGGCAAGGTCTTGCGATCAATTCCCCTTTTTGTCAGTAACAGGTTTTGAATGAAGAGCAAACTGCACTAAGGTACTACAGAAAGCAGTAAAACATATTTGTGGTAGTGTCACTTAGGATACTTGATTTTTATTCCTGATTTTCTTAAAGACTGTGTAGGCCTTACTGTCCATCAGTTAGTATAACTATTAACTTTAACGAACTCAACTCTTAATTATTGAAAACTGTTGACTCAGGAAGTTTTCAGTACTGTTTCTCTAATATTTTCAGTGATTTAGTCTCGGCTTCTTAGAGCTACTAAAGTTCAATTTCTGTGAAAAAGTACAGTGACTAGTGATCTACAAAGCATAAAAGATTACAGAATATTGTAAGATGATTATGTGTCTATAACATTGAAAGCAGCCTGCAAATGTATCAGATGCATTTTTTCTAAGCCAAGTTAAACTAAGAAAGTGAATCAGTGTTGGAATTTTTCATTTCATGTAAAGTGATTGATACCTTTCACATGTCTTGCTTTGGTTGAAAAGTGTATCTTCAATACAAGCATTTTTAAAGTATTATAAACCAATTAGATTTAGCACAGTGATGGACGAAGTCTATGCTGCAGCTCATATACAGTCAAGGCTTAAATGATTGAGAAGTTTACTGTTGGTGGCCTAACTTTTCTAATAACACAATCTGCATTCTGCTGTACCACAGCAAGAGGAATTCCATGTTCTGGTTAATGCTGAGCTATCAATGATGATTTATTATTTTTTAAATGGTTACTAATATCTTAAAATTAGATTTGCAAACAGATACGTTTACCTCAAATACATCTTCAAATATGATAATGTTTTTCTATGTGCATGATGCATACCTCATAAAACTAAGGTAAGCAGGACAAAGAATTTGTAACATGTTGGCTTGGGCAGCTGAGAATGGGACCTGTGCATATGGGATGCAAGTCCCTGAAGCAAGTTTATACAATTAGAGAAAGCCCCCCTTTCATCAATATTAACAAATTGTGCATTTGGTTTTGTGGGATTTTGCTCAATTCTTCAAATGAGAATAATTCCACCTAGATGAGCTCACACACCCTTTTCCTACAACATTTTCTTTTTAGAGTGGTGGTTTAACTAGTTCACTAAGTGAACACACCTTCAAGTCTCACTTCAAGATATCTAAACACTGCTACAACCTGTAGTGAAAAAAACAGTGAAGAAACTTCTTTTCTTGCTTTATTAGTTCAAAACTTCTCACCTTTTGAGATGGAACTTGAGATATTTGAGGATGCTGCGACTCGGGAGAAATGTGCAACTCATGCAGGTGAGTATTTGCCAGCTATACAGGTTCCCCGCGCTCCCAGGGTTAGGCACTTTATTGGTCTGTTTGATGAGCTGACAGTAGAGCTCATCTCGAAGAGGTCTTAAATCATGTCCTGTTTGGAGGATACCTTGGATTATAGGGATGGGATCAGACATAGATTCCAGCTGCTGTAAAGAATTAAATATCTTGATGGCTTCGTCCTGCAGAGTTGTGTAGCCTTTGTCTTTCAGCACTACAAAAGGAAAATAGGGAAGAAGGTGCTTAGACTGAGAGATGAAAGAGAAGGCAGTCAGTTTTAATGTAGAAATTGCTTAATGCTATTCTGTGACTCTTATGCAGGATATTAGAAGGGGTATTTTCAGTTTGACATGTATGATGCAAACTCATTTTACGAACTATATTGTTATTGGGTATGTTCTGAATTTAATGGTCAGATGGTAAGGTAAAACATGACTGTCTTATGGAAAGTTCCAAAGATATGTGGCATCACTTATCTACAACAGTTGCATTTCAATTAAACCCAAGCAATACCACCAAGCTAAATCATTGCCATGACACTTTGAATTGCTTTTTCAATGACTGGAAAAGGTCATGATTGTTTTTGTACTACAGGTTCTTCAACATGGGCTAACAACTTTTACAATCTACTTAAAAGAACCATGCAGTTATTGTGTTCAAGAGATGGAAGAGATTGCTCTGATGGCTGAATCAGTTAAGCCTACTAACCATTGAAGCATTAAATTGTACAGATGTTATTTATGAAGTTTCTAAGCTGACATTATACTATTACAGAAAAAAAAAGTAGAACTCAACTGCAAGTCAAGGGAGTAAATGAACATCAGTCCATCTGTGGAGCTACATTTACTATGGGAAGGCTTTGGCAAGACTTCTGCCTCAGAGGGAGCTAGCTGTTCCTATCCATGGCTAATAGCAGCCATCTTGCACTCCTGCATGGGACAAACAACTCAAGGGCCAAGAATACCAGAACTGTGGCTTGCCACTGCACAGGAGGAGGAGGAAGAGAAGGGAAAGGTTTCTCCTAGGATTTGATCTCTTTGTCATTTGAGGAGGATATCACTTGAGTGAACAATTCATTCAGAACAGTGTTTTAAGTGAATGAGTAAACCAAGGGTATTAAATGACATTATTACACCTATTTCAAGAGTAAATGAAGCATTACTTTTTAAAACCATACCCACTCAAGTGTTGTTTCCCATAAATAATGATTCTTATGACAACTGATGAAATTTAGACTTGTGAACTGGAAGTTGTGGCTGCTGCAGCTCCCCACATGGGGTATGATGCAACAGTGATTTGAGAAGAGTATGACTTTAATGAGATGAATTTGGTTCCACTGCTTATTTCAGTGCAAGGCTTTTCAAACTCAGTCTTCTTAGTTGTGTTGCTGAGGGTAGCAAACATATTACAGCAGCAACGGCAGCCTTCCCTTGTGTAAAACCCATGCAGGAGCACCACAAGCCTGTGGCTCTATGCTGGACAAACTGCTATTCTTTACCTCTAGAAAAGAACAGGGAAACTTACCTATGTACATTATAAGCACATATTTTGCCTGGTGTTCTCCACTATAGCCCACTGACTACAAAGTCCCAACTTCTGGTTTAGTCTTCCATAATGAATCTTTTCTAGGACTGAGAAACTTACAGTTTAGATTGATGTCCCCATATGGCAGCGGTAGTAACGGTGAGTGCAACGGATGATGAGTGTAGCGGAGAATAGGGTTTCTCTTATAAATCTGTTCAACCACATCAGTGTTCAGGCAGTTCTCCTATTGGGGTAAGAAAAAAAAGCAGGATTTGGGGTCCAGCATTAACAATAATGTAATGCTTTCTGCCCTTAGGTGACCTGTGAAAGAATTAGTCATCTGTGTTGCCAAAACTAACTGGTGCTAAATCCAGTTGTGGGTACTGTAGCTACCATGGCACAGTGCAGGTATCTATCTGCTGACCTCAGGCCTTGCATAAACTTATTTTATCTGTGCAGTAACAATCAAAACACAGCAGTGCCACAGGAGACAAAAATGAAGTTTCATAAATTTTTTTGAAGTGCGTTTTCATTTTACGGTCATTTTTACTCTGCTATTTCAGAACTGGAATTAAAACATCTATATTTAAGTTTTATTTCAAAATATTTCTCCAGCACAACTCATTGGCCTTTCCTGCTAGAATTTACAGGAGCTACCATAACAAAATAGTCCAAAAAAAACTACTGCTGTAACCTGATGCACCCACTCTGACATCTAACTACTGTTCTTTCTTAGACCAAGTATGACAGATGTGTGACCACTGTCTTCTATCAGTCCTGAATTTTCACATGTATCTACTGCTCTGAAGAACAATGGTGTCCATAGTCTTAAAGTTTAGGACTCAATATCTTTTCTTCATGAGAGAAGAGGTGGCACATTCTAAGGGATTTAAAATGTTAGTAGCAGTTCCCCTATCTTGCCTATTTTTTTTGGTCTCTTCAAAGAATCACGATTCTCTTTTCTGAAAGCACACTAGAAAAAATCTCCAGAAAGACATTCTCTGGCCATGCATGCGATGTCCCAAACAGGACCATTAAGTAGTGATCATCAACAGAATATGTCTCTTGTCATGCAAAGACATGAGATACTTAGACCATGCTATCATAGAACAAGAAAAGAACCATAAAGGAAAAAAAAACCAAAACAAACCAAACCAGAAAAACAACCCACAAGAACTGTCTAGCACATCCTGGTGTGCCGCTTGAACACTGCTGAACATGACTGCTAACTCATGAACCTTCACACTGCACTCTACTGCCAGGTATAACAATGTCTCCCAAGTTACATAAACCAGTGGAAAGAAGCTACCTCTCTTTCCCTCCAAGCTGCACTTCATACTTTGCTCATACAAGAGCTCACAAAGAAACTCCTTTATCAGGTCAGTGAAGACATTCAAGCTTTACAATTTCAGTTCAGGTCACTGTGTGATCAAAACTTTATTTTCTGCTTTATTACCCAATAAGGCAAAGCCAAGATAAAAAAGATGTAAGCAACCATTCCTTCCCATACCACACCTTCCTCCTTGTGCCTACCTTAATATCCTGAATAAGTTGCTGAGTTGGAGTATCAATGGGTGCTTTTGTGTCAATCACGTTCTGGATGGCGCTTGACCAGCGGGTCGCCTCATTAAGCAGTTTTGTATAGAGACGGTAACAATGCTTGCGTCCATAGACAGTTACATTCCAATAACCTAGCGTAACAGTACAAACTATCAATCACACAACCCAGATCTTTAAAAATACCTCCACTTCTACCTGAAAACACCTGTAGCCCTATTGGACTCAGTGCTGAATCATGTTGACAGTTCTTCAGAATCTAAGAAGTTGTACAAGTAATTAAGTATCTTAATACATATACTATGGTATCTCTCCTTTTAAAAACTCTAGGAGTAATCTCAGAGTATGACAATCATGCAGCCTCCCCTCTTACCCAGTAATCTTGGTAAAATTGACTGTAAGACAACACTATAGAATACTGTTAGCTAGCTACTTCTAGCTTGTGGTCCCTGCTTCTCCAGTCCTGTGTATAACAGGAGAATCTGACACAGTCTGGCTTGGTATGTGAGAAACTTTCACTGTCTGTGGCAAATGTACAAAGAGGTATAAGGCATGAACTACATCTGTTAGAAAGTCATTAATTTCACATCAATGAAGTGGGAAATATGATAGGAAGAGCATTTCAGTTCAAATTCTCTCTCTGCATCATGGCATAGACTTTGTCTGAAACACATCCAATTAAAGAAAATCTTTTTCATCTTTCACTAATGAAAGCCTCTTTGGAGTGTCAGTGACCTCAAAGAGATTACACAGGACTGTCAACAGCTTGATTTTCATTTGCAAACAGCTGCTTCTGTGTTGAAAACCAGTTTTGAAAATGCATAGGGGAGCTGACTCAGGTGTAGTATGTAGGTTAGCACAAACTGGGCTATTAATCTTCATCTCCCTATACTTGCTCCACCAATGTTAGTTCTCACAGTTCCTCTGTATGTGAAATAATGTATGAGAATGCTACCCATATGCCTTTCTCCAGGTCTTTGATGTGTAAGCCCAAGAGTTCACACCAACTTGGCAGCAGTTTTCAGTTTGCGATAACTTGAATGCTGATCACAACAAATTTTATTCCTGTATACATAGTTACTTCTGTTTTCCTCTCAGTAATTCCCTGTAAAATGCCTCGGTGACTTAAGAACCTAATTTGTTCATCAAACTGCAAATATAATAATCCATCTGAAATATACTTATGCCTTTTTTGGACATTACTAGGTAGTAGGACAGAAGGCAACTGAAAGCATATTTGAACAGGAGCAAAAAATTACCTGTCTCTTTGAAGATTTTTTCATCAGGTGGGACCACTGAGCAGAGGCTGTTCAGGACCAGTGTACCCAACTTCAAAGCATTTTTCTCTGAGCTCTTGTAGTAGTCCAAGGAATTGTGTGTCAAAACAAACCAACGCTTCTTTAGCTTTAAGGTAGACATCTTTGGATTGTTCTTTACTTCCTTGTGTAGCCATCCTGTTACAGACACAATGTGAAAAAAAGGTTTTTTATTTTTAAACAGAGTTGGACAAAATTGTTGCTGAAAATTAGTTGTGTGCTTTCATCAATAACAAAAATATAATGTGAATTGTTTAGCCCACAGACTAAACATCTCTGAGTAAGATTCTCAAACAAAACACTGACAATATGAAGATGGAAAAAAATAGTATGAAAAGTGTTAAACTTTGATGCTTACCTTAAAAAATTCATTTGTCAACTTACAAACCACTTTTGCCATAATTACTTTTTTTTCTTAATGGCACAGCAGAAGCATAGTTTCAGCGGTACAAAGATGAGGGTCCACCATGCTGGCCTAATACCCAGACTGTACTGTGGGAACAATCTCTTTGAAGCTTAATGGATGATATTTACTTCATTACTGCCCCACTTAGTCCTTACCCCGTACAATGAATTCTTGTCCCTCCACTCTGGTGTCCCCCTTTGACCTTTGGAGCAATGTTATCCAGTGATGCATCTCTTCAGGAGTGTCAGCATTACAGTGAAGAACACGATTAGCAGTAATGATCACAAATGAATTGGGCCTATGAAAATAAATGAAGATTGAAAAAGCGTTTACAATCAACATATCTACTGTTTGCCTCACTCACCATAACCATAAACACTGTCCATTGTTTGCATTTGCTATTCAAATACTGTCCATCTCTAAAGCACTTACTTCATCACCACTTAACCTAAAAAGAATTAAGCATTTGAAAAGACTCAGACTGGATTCACACCAAAATGCTAGAGCTCTCAATGGTGGGAAAGTTTACATTAAATTGCAACCTTTACTATATCAAAATAATCTATGGTGAGAAAACCTTCCAATTGTTAATCAGCTTTGGGTGGGAATCAGACCTCTATTTTAGGGTCTGATCTATTTAGAGTGTCTGCTTCAGTAGCTACATTGGCTAAAACCAACTACAATTTACAAAGGTCTGTAGTGAAGAGCATGTGAACACAGATTCCTTTATTTTTAATGTGGTGCATTAAATTTGCAGAGAGTACAATCTATTTTTAATGAGAGTCTGGCTTTTACCCAATCCTACATGCAGATTCACTGAAGCATGAAGAACTAGCTCATGTGAACTGTGCTGATGGCTCTCTGGATTAGAGATGCAGGTTTTTCAGCTTACAAATGCTTGCTTTAACCCTTTACCATTAATTTTTTCATCCTGGAACACATGCAGATTTTAAGAACTGTATCAGGTTTAGAAAATGGGAATGATGCAATCTGGGCCAACTTGTGCACAAGAAGCTCACAGGTCTTTACAGTTCTTGCAAGGTGGTAGCTAGGTAGAACCAATCAACTTTTAATGGGGATGGAGAAGTTCACCCAAATATGGTATTCTCCAAAATCACTGTGTGCCAAGTAAGAGCTAGTTGGATGACAGGATAGAGAAGAAAGCAAATAAAACTGTTAGGAGGCAAAATCAGAAAACTGTGTGAATGGAGGTTACAGTAAATGAAGCAACATGAGAAGTTATTTGAAAAGTTATCCAAGAATTATCTAGAGCTAGTGTTGACCAGTTCCATGGAAGAGGGAAGAAGTGATCAGAATCCAATGTTTTGGTCTCCCTCACTGTGGGACTGAAGTGCTACATTATTCAGGAGGAATGGTGGATAAGGAAGCACATAGGCATGTAAACTGAAGAATTTTGTGGACTGTGTTTGAAAATGTGTGAAGCTCCAGGCAGCAAGCACACACATGAAGCTGGATAGTGGGATATACACAACAGAAGCCTCAGATGAGCTGTAGCAAGAGAAGTGAAAAGAGAGAGCTCAGGTATAACCTAAGGCAAATTGAGCTAGTGAACAGGAGGCTATGGTCAACAGTAGCCAGTCTTCCAGGGTCCCCTCTTCTCCTCAGTTTAGGAAAACGATGGAAGCTCCATTCTTGGCATTCTTTCTAAAAACAGACTGAAAGGGCTCTCTGCTCAGCTTCTCTCTTTTGAGTTTGCAATAGTGGATTCATGTGTGTCAAGAGAAAAATAATATATTGCCTGTGTTAGTCAAATTTGTTTCTTAATTGAAAAACCATCATTAAGAGGAGTAAAAAAAATTAAATTACAAGAGAAAACTTTCTGTGAAAAATACTTACCAGAAAAAGGCCTTTCTAATTTAAAATTCTGAAAGCTCTGGCTATTTGTGTTGTTTTGTTTATGAAGCCTAGGCTTATAATCACTGTTATTTATGGTACCCATGTCTCGTTAGGCCAAGAACAAACCAGTAACTTAAATCCAGTTGTTTCACACATAGGCAACGAGGAGACTGGAATGGTTTTACAGTACAAGTAATACCTCACAGGCAGTAACCTTATAGCCAGAGTCATATCCTGAACCCAGATTACGTTGTTGTTCCTCCAAAACTCTCTTACTACTTCAAGAATTAAAAATACACTAACAGTTATTATTTTTATGCAGCATTTTTGTTCTGGGAAATAATTCTCGTCTCTGTAAAATATAACATCCTTGCACGAGAAGCTGAATAGAAAAATGTTAAGATTAATCTGTCTGCCCACTATATTGGCAAAAAACTCAAACCCAAGCAGCTTTCTTTTTCTTTTTTTTTTTTTTTTTTTTTTTTTTTTTTTGAGGAACATTGCTTGTATAAATGAAATAAATATTTTATCTTCTATTTTTGGATCATTTTAGTAACGGAACATTTCATACATGAAGCAGTGTCAGGGAAGTTAGTGAAGCCCCCATAAAACCCACATTCCTATTCCATGTCTTAACATGCAGTATATGAAAAGGCAGGTGACAGTGAGTCACTTCAATGCACCACTGGTTAGTAGAATATAAAAACTAAACTTTAAAGCACCTGATTTTGGCTAGAGAAAGGAGAAAAATAAAAAGTCACCAGGTGTCGTTCTGACTTACCTATCTGGATTGTCAGCAGCACAGACAGAATCAATTAGTCCTACATCAAGTGTACCCTATAAAGAAAGATCCAACCAGAAAAGGAAGACATTTACTATTACATTACTCACAGGCTCTGTAAGTCTCTTCTCAGAGACAGGTGAAAGCAGCAGCTTTGGTCAAGTAAAATTAACTACAGATTTGGGCATCAGTTTCTCTTAACCATTAAAACTGCTGAGGGGAAAACTAACAGACTCAGATAAACAGATCCAGTAAAAGATTAGCTAAGATGGAGGCAGCTTGAAAACTGCTCTTATTTTTCTATGCTTCTAAACCTGCTTCAGTATTTCACCTAAAAGTGCCACTGCAATATACATGGCATCCTCTCAGAACAAACTTCTGAAGCCATTAAGCAGAAGTTTTATTTCCCTTTGCTTTATATCAGGTTGCAAATGTATCCTATTTATTACCAGTGTACATTGTACAAAATGATAAATGCAGGATCAGAGAAATCTCAAATTTACAACTCTTCAGTTTCTAATTTACACATTAACTATATATCTGGGAAATTACAAATTCATGCATACACTGTGGTGTGATAGAGAACTGGACCAAGAAAAAAACAGCCCAAAAAGCAACATTTCATTTTTCAGCAAGGTGAAGGATGCGGAAAGGAATCAAAACTCAAAACTCTTCTTGTATAGCTACAGGATCAAGGATATGGAGCTTTTAGTCAGCATCACAGCTACTACCAGTTGTGACTCTCAGAAACTGTGGACAGCACAATGCCACTGCTTTCTAAAAAGATAGCTTTGGAAAGTTCTTCAGATTTAGACTTACCACAGCATTCTGTGGATTTGCCTGCTCATCATGCATCTCTCGGATCTCTTGCTCTGTGGACGCATGGACTTGACTGAGTACACTAAACCACTGGCTGTAGAGAGAAAGGCAGCAGCCTAAGTAAAATGTTGCTTCTGCACAAGCCTTCTGTCACCTTTGTTCTGCAGAGATCTAGCAGGTTCTGCAAGTTTTTAAAAACTACTTAAGACTCCTTTTGTCAACATGCATAAAAGCAGCAGAGCTTCATGTCAGTTTAAATGACACTGGGAATAAGCAAGCCCCTCTAGATCTATCCAAGCTCAGGTCATAACCCTTCTTCCTGAAGACAAATACCTTGTACAAAAAGTGGCATCTCTGAAGAGAGATGGCAATAAGCACGCTGAAACACCTGAGTGCTTAGAGAATATTTATAACACATTCCAAACATTTCATCTGGGAAAAGAATACATGACCAGCTGCACACAAAGTCTTTAATGGGAAACCCACCCTTCAGATTATAAATTCTGCTGCACTGATGGCATGACTGACAGTTTCTTACAACGATACTCCTGCAAAGGCCACCCAAGTCTACCAAATCCTGTGTAGAAGTACAACATAGAGTGGAAAAATAATGAAATCCCCGAGCATATACCTCTACTTTTTTGTTCCCTGTACAGCATTGGAAAATCCAGCTGCTGGAAGGACCAGTGAAGTTGACCCAGAGCCAGCTGGTGCCACTCCACTGGCCTTGTATATACCTACAACAGGGAAACTGTCAGAGAAGTTTCCAGTACTTCAGCCCCTAAGTGCAGAGCAGCAATTGCAGAAAGATTTAATTCCAACCTCACCTTCTGCTTCTGGGAAATCTCTACCCTCCTAGCACTTGGGTATGATAAAGCTCAACTGCTCTAAGCAATTCCACTGAAATCTGAGGGCAAAGCTTAGCCTGTTAGGCAGGTTCCTGAATGCCATTCTCTGAGATAGGAATTTGCTATTCTAATGAAAACCTCCCAGGGATAAGTTTTCAAAGGGCTCAAAAGCCCAGCCTTTAAAATAGACTCCTCACTTTTCTGCAGAGGCTCCACCACCACCACGAGGTCAAGGAAAAAAAACGCAGAACTACTGGATTAAACCTAAAGCTATCATTTCTGCAATTGCTTATAGTCTGGGACACTTGGAAGTGCTGCCTCCTTAACTGCAGCATTCAGAAGCCAGCTGCTCCCCATAACATAGACATCTGGAAACCAAACTGCCAAGACAGCTTGAGAAAGCTGGTGCAGCTGTCAAACAGGACCCCTGCTGCCATATCCTAAATAATTTCTAATGGCTGATGCTTTTGTTAGAAACAACACAAGTCATGGAGGAAAAAGACTTCAAGTGTCTGACTGTAAAGAAGATGAGAACATACTAATTTCTGGATCACTCAGGTCTTGAAACCAGGTTTCCTGTACATCTGCCATCTCGGTTTCAACAGTTACTTCTTGTTATGGGCCACTGCTTTTGATTCTTTTCTGGGCTGCCATGGAGCTCCTTACCTCACCATTTTATTCCTTTGTTAATAATCAGAGATACCCACAGAGAAGTTGTGCTTAACAATGACTTTCCTGGCACTGAAAACCTCTCAAGGGAAGGGTCATCAGCTGAAGAAAACTAGGCCTCATCTACCAAAAAATTTCCACAAATTAAATTAAGCTTTCTGTTTTAACTCAGAACTGCAAATGTATTTAAATGTCAATCTTCTATTTAAATCCCAAAATGACTACATAGCATTGTGTTCACATTTTGTAACAATTTACTGGATTTTAAAGAATAATTTAGTTTTCATAATTTCATGTACTCTCTAGGTAAACAATGGAAAAGAAATTGATCATGGTACTTTGCAAAAGATAAAGGCAGATTTTATTCTGTATTTGATTTCTTCCCTCTTGAGACCTCCTCTGTCTTAGAGCCGAGTTGCAGAACATAGGAATACAGAAAAAGACAAACTAGGAGTTTTGAAAGGAATAAACCTGTAGCAGTGGTTGCTCACTGAAGCATTACTTCCATGACCAAAACAGTTGTTTATTTTTGTTTTAGGGAAAGGTTTACCTTTCATTTGACCAAAAAGCAACCTCAGATCATGATCTAGTCCGTGTCAATATATATTTTTAAATAGTAGATCCAGAACCAACACAGTCTAATAATTTTGTACTTCACTTCTAGTGATGTCAAACAGTAATGTGACTTTAACTTATCTGCAAATCCTTATGTATTTTCCCCATTAAAGTTTTCTGGGATGACTGACAAAAAAGAAACATTAAATACACTGATAGAAAGTGATCTGGTTGATGTGTTACGTGTGCTATACATGATGATAGTACATAGTGTCTCCTCTTCCATATTTAAGAAAAGAAGAGCTGCATGACCACAGACAGTCTGTACTCTGTTAATTTCTTACTGGTTCTTTACAGCACGTGGACAAGTCTGATAAGAGGGACTTTAGCTAAGCCTTTATTTTAAAATACATGACACAAGAACCTTAACAATAACTTCTGGAAAGCTCCTAAGTTATTTCAAGGGTAATTTTAAGGATGTTTAAAAAAAAAAAGAAGAATGATTCCACATTTGTAAGCATTGCTAAGTTTAGAAAATTGTTTCTGTTGGAAAAGACCTTTAAGATCATTGAAGTCCAACCATAATAGTCATGATCCTGTAATATAGGAAGCTATACCTTTAAAAATAATAGAATATGAAGCAACATTCAAGGCTTCAGAGCAAAGTAGCTCAATTGTGATGTTGACATGGGCATCCTGTATTCTGGCCTGGAGGCAGCAAGACACTGGGTAATAAGCTTTGATTACTAAGTTAACTTTATTTAAATACTTGATTTTTATGGGCAAGGATATTATTATCTTGCAGGAACTGTAGTCTGGGGACTTATTTTTATTTTTAAAGATGTGCTGCAACTGATCCGACGAGTAAAGCTTGCTCCTTGCCTACCAGCCTCTCCTAACTAACAGGTTGATATGGATCTTTTAGCAACAAAAGCAAGACCATTTGAAAATCAGCAGAAAGGGAACTCTCTCTTGCATACTCTTCTTACTTGTGAACACTTTCACCCTACAATTCAGTGACCACATGACAACTTTTATCTAAAATGAATTAGGCTCAGCTTAGGCAAACAGATGCCAACCATAAAGAACAGGACTTTATTTCAGGTAGATTACTGGGTCTTAAACATTGATGTAATCTGTGCAGCAGAGCAGAGCACAGTAATGCACAAGACAAGCATCAATGGGTGATGACTGCCTCTCTAAAGACATACTGCATTTCATAAAGTTTCTAGTAATAAATGGGTAACAGCCAAATTCTATGCAAATTTTCAATGGCAGTTTCACTCTTCCATGTAATGTTCTGCCACAAGATTTTCTTCTCAGCAGGCCTTTCAAAAAAGTGTTAAGTAGGACATGTTTAACACAGCCTGAAAATTTTGTGGCAGAGGGCAAACAAATTGATGACAAGCACAAGTCAGAATTACAGAGAGGTTAAAACAGGGGAGAGATAAAAAAAGTAAATAGAAAGTCCTGATGATTTTCATACCTTGCATCCTCAGGAGACTCGGCAATTAAGTGGTAGGTTCTATCACCCATTATTAAATCAATACCATTTTCTTTGCCTGTATTATCAACAATCTCTCTGAAAGAAAGAAAATGCCAAGATTGATGATTATCAACCTTTTGAAAATTGTGTTCTGCTGAGAGGCTCACAGACTTACAATAAAAATAGCAGTCAGCCTTTACAGGGTTCAATTACAAGGCTCACAATGTGATTTATCAGCCAGTATTAATTCACCTAACTATAGTAGTTGTACTTTCTAATTACATATATCCAAACTATTATGAATGTCACTATACCAAGATGACTATTCTGCTACTGTTTTACAAAAACTAAAGAAAACACATTATTAAACCTCAAGAGAGGCAATATAACAGTGGAGAAATGGATACATTTCTGAACTGACTACATACCCAAGTAATTTTTGAAGTGGTACAAAAAAGAGCTCTTGATGATTTTAAAGAAAAGCAAACAATGCATGGTTCAGTGACTCTATGTGGTTGTTGTCATTGTACAGACAATTGCAAACACCACTTCCAGAAAAAGTTGAGCACTCATCTGCTGAAAGATCTCAGCTTTCTGCATTGTAGTTTGGCCTTCTAAGAATCGATATATTAAAACATCATGAACCTCAAAGCACAAGATTTTTAAGGGGCAATTCAAGTATTATATTAGGTTTTCCTGAATCTTAAAAAAACTCAACTTGATTTCCTTTTTGTATTTTACCATATTTATCTGAAGCTTACTGTTTCCTTAATTAGCTATACTTCCTTAGCAGCTTTCATAAATCACTATCCTATAAACAACACATGCAAGCTCTGCTTATCAGACTCACGAGGACAATTTAACTGCTATGAAAACAAAAAAAACTCTAATTCTGGCTTGCTTTCTATAATTTGTTTTTTTCCCCTCCCAATAACAGTGTCCAGGAACATACAGTCCTATTCTGTGCTGTAAGTGAGTCGGTCTAAAGACTTATTTAATTTGAACGGAGTCACTAATATGGAATGGCAAAATATTTAATTTGCATGATATGTTAGGAATGTGCTCTGTGAATATAAAAGTTACCTAGAAAATCTGCTGCTTACTTTGTATGACATACAGCTCATTAAATGAAAGTAGTCTGTCTTATAGCTGTTTTATGGACAAGTAATTACTGCCTGAACCTCCAGGTCAAGTTAGATCTAACAAACTTTACCTGAGAATTGTAAAAGTACTTTCAGCAAAGAACTTCTATACAGCAGTGTCAGTGAAAGAATGTGGTGACAACAACAGCAAAAGTGTTTAAATGTATTAGAAAATACACTAAATAAATGCTATGGTACATGAGAGAGGGTAATTTTTGACAAGAAAAATAAATGTTAGGAATTGCAGGCTCTGTTCAGTCATATACTTGACAGCCAGCAACCCGGCAACTTTTCAAGACTTAGTCAAGGTGTTCACTGAAACCATTTACTTTGTTCTGTTTGAAATCAGGCTCAAGTCAGGACTTCCAAAGCAAAGACTAATTTAAGATTTCAATTTAGTTTAAGTACTATGTTAAATTAACAAAATGAAATGGATTGTTGCAGATTACAAGGAGCAGTGTGGAATCAAATGTTACAGTCGTTTCTATTTTTCTCTCTCTTGGAAGAAAGTTTAGGTACACTTTTTACAGCAAGTGTGCTACCAATGCTAGCACACTCTAATTTTTAAATTAGTTAATCCAGATATTCATAAAGCATCTTGAGAAAACTTACTTTGATGCGTGATTCATGAAGCATAGAATTTTAGGGCATAAGGAACATTACTTAGCAAAACCTAACTTACTAGGTTTAGTAATTCTAGTTTTTCAAAATGAATACATGCATTTTAAAGCCTTTTCTATCACTACTACAATTATTTCAGACATGAAAAATACTGCCCGTGCATGCGGAAGATACAGCTTTGACCCATGCTGATTTAAATATATTCAAGGCCTATTAACTCCACTCTTCGTTCTAGATTTGCCTCCAGCTACGGACTTGGCAACATGTCACAAATTGTCTTGGCTATCATTACAGTCTAAGTAGGGCCTCTAGTCTGGGAGAAAGCATAGCTGGGTTGATTACAGCAGCAGTTTTCTGAAGTATTTGGCACTGGCTTAGCTCTGGAGCACTCTGTAGACTGAAGAGAGAGCCAGGTGAGGACATCTGCTTTCATTACCTTCATCACACAATCACGCTTGAATTAACACAATATGAAGGCAAGGCACTCAACATCTCAGATCAAGCCCCACGTAGGAGGAACCATGTCTAACATAAAAACATAGAAGCTTACTTGGCTGTTCGGACATCAATGGCACCCTTTAGCTTTTCTTCACTGTCATTTTCAAAGTACATCAGCCTGGCCTGTCTGAGAACAAACCATCGTTTCTTCCAGTTCCTTCTGGAAAGTGTAGATGATCCACCCCCCTTTTTGTGAAGCCAACCCTGCTTAAGTGCTTCCTGCTTGGAGCGAAACCACAAGAAGGTCTCATCTTTCAGGACACACCAGCGTCGCTTCCATGTGTTTATTAAGCCACCTGGCAAGAAAGACAGATGTGGGTTTATGCATAGTCAAGAGGAACAATTATAATACATAAACCAGAAGCTGTGACCAGTCAGAGCTGGAAGATGCTGACCATCAATGCTGCAGTTACACTAAGTTTTTCCTGTAAGCTAAGAAACCAAAGATCTCATTTTTGTATATCCTTAAGGCTACCAATATTGTTAATAATCTAAAGACCCTTGAATAATAATTTATAATTCATCTTTATATAATAAAATTATGTGTTATATGTATAATTATTTATATGTGACATACATATAATAAGTAATGTATTATTAAGAAGTCTTGTGGCATATGGTTATCGTAACTCAAATGTGACAGAGATGAAAACAATTTGGGAATTTCTTTGAAGTGGAGTAAAGATCAAAAGTGTGAGCTAGAAACAGGTTCTGTAGGGTACTGCCTTTCTTGTGTAGCTATAATCCTAGTATACTGTGTGTTGAGTGAAGCCTACAGGAAGGCTGGGGAGGGACTATTTACAAGGTCTTGCAATGACAAGACAAGGGGCAATGGGTTTAAACTGGCAGAGGGGAAATTTAGACTGGATCTTAGGAGGAAGTTCTTTACAGTGAGGGTGGTGAGGCACTGGCACAGGTTGCCCAGGGAGGTTGTGGCTGCTCCCTCCCTGGAGGTGTTCAGGGCCAGGTTGGACGAGGCCTTGAGTGACCTGTACTAGTGGGAGGTGTCCCTGCCTATGGCAGGGGAACTAGATGATCCTTGAGGTCCCTTCCAACCTTACCATTCTATGATTCTATGAGAACCAGATCTTTAGTGATGTTTTCTATGTATCTCAATGATATCCCAAGAAAAAGTTTAGTGTTAAACTCTTTTCTCTCTCCAGGTTATTAGGAAACTTATTGCTAACTCTGTCAGAAAAAATGCCATGCTAGTGGTGACTGCATTATTTCCCATGCAAACACAGCTGTGTGCACATTCAGCACCATTCCAATTCCAGGAAAAAAAGTTATGTGACAGTGATGGTTTCATATATTTGTTATCTCATAGATTATAATTTACTACCAATCATCAAAAGATAAAACCAAGAATCTTAACCAGAGGACTCCTGTGTGTGTTCTTTCAAAGTCTGTCAGGCCCCTTTGCTATACAATCTTCTGTAACTTTCAGATCCAGAATTAAAGTTCATTCAGGTCAGTAAAACTGGTCTGCAATGTGGAATGCTGTTTCTATGACAACATTTTGGGAGCATGAATGAGCTTTCCTCAAAATCTGATACAACTTCTGGATTATTTTCTTATATTTACACTAGATATTATGTTATTTACAAGACAGCAAAGATGTAAAATGAAACAGAGGCAGCCCAAAATGTTGATGTTCCTCTGCCGAGAGGAAAAGACAATGGCAGATGTAAGCTACTGCGAGGAATTTAATTTGAAGAAGCTCAAATTAAGTTACTTTTCCATCACCCTTTAAAAAATAAGAAGCTATATACAATGTAGAATAAAATAAGAAGCTATAGCTTAACTCTCCAGGAACTGAATGCAAGGCATAATAAATATTTCTGGTTACTGTGTGTATTTAGAGAATTCTGATTCATCCAGTACCTTTCATGTACAGAAAGCTGTGAAAGTAGGGCAAGCTGACACAGCTATAGACTGAATCCCTTCGGTAGGAGAGTTCATCATCTGTATCAAACCTGGAGTCAAAATCTTCTTCACTGTCTTCAAACTACAGAAGAAACAAAATAAAGGTGACATGATCACTCAGGAAGGAGTTTAGACAAAGCTGGTCTAGTCTTCTGCTATAGCTTTTTATGACGTATTGGAAGGACATGATTCCTCGTTGTTTTTCATCCAGCTAAGAAAGGAAGGAGTACACTGTACTAAGTTGGAGCTTGAACTGTTTGCAGCTGCTCAGAAAGTTATCCCTGTGCAGGAGCACAGCCAGAGTATGCTACACTGTCCTGCCTCCCTGCATCACTGAAGTGCTGTGGATAACAATTTAGAAGTTTTGAAAAAGAAATGTTCCTCAAGCCCTGGTTATAGCTTTCCTCCAGCCTCACCCTGAATTATCAGAATTCTGTTCTCTATCTGACATCTAGAATTGTGCAACAGGAATGAGTTCTCAACAGCTAAAAATGTTTTTCTCTTAGGCAAGCAATGTTGGCTTATCCCAATGACCATATTGGCTCTTGTATTGCTTTTCATTGCCTCCACTGTAATAAGATATTTTAGTGTGAACATTCTTTCTGTCTCACAGAAGTAGTCTGTAAGTGGTAGAAGATATCATATTCGTCAAAAAAATACCTGTGGGAGTAAATCCCTCAGTGTACTCAGTGAGGGGCACTAAAGAGAGCTCCTCAGTACGAGTGTCTGCCTTAATAATTTTAACATTTGCCATCAAATGCCATCAAATTTACTCTCCAAATAACCTCAAAATACACCTGGCACTTCAAGCACTGTTGCAAGCAGCTTATTTCTCCACACTGTTTCAACCTACATGCATAACTGAATCTCTTTTTGCCGAAACAAATTCCTTACCATGCTACCCCGACAAGTACACAGAGAAGAATTCTGCTTGGGAATTACACAACCAAGGGCAGGGAATGAGCTCTTTGCCAAATAACATATAGTTTTTCATTAAAACTGAGAGAACCATATCCCTGCATAAGCCTAGAACTGCAAGTATCATTGCACCTATGCACTGACCCCGGTGGCATCTAGACGGCAATGACTATGTCCATAGGCAGTTTAAGCAAGTCAAACCACACAAGACGTTAGTAAGAACATCTGTAGCGACTCTGTGGCTGCAAAGTGGGGAAATAAAAACTCAGAACGCATGCAACAGTTATTAGTTAATAAAAACAATGATACTTACAGAAGACTGAGCTCCTTCAGAGCTAAATCGGTATGCTCCAGAGCTGTTGTATGTGCCCACTGAGTATCGGTAGTCTGGTGACCACTGGCTGCTGTGCGAATTAGAGAAGGTCACACTGCTACCAGAAGTAATAGCACCATCTTCATAGTCGTCTTGGTCGTAATCATAGTCTCCATCAGGAGAAATAAGTTCAATGGAATTTGGGGGTCTACAAGACACATTTTCTGGCATGCAGTATGTGGATTCCCCACTTGAAGAATTGTGGAGACTGACTGTATCATGGGTAGGAGGTATAAGCATGGTGTTGCTGGCAGCAGGAATTGTTGGCACCACAGTATCATTCATATAGGGATCCTCCTCTGAGGAATCATCGCTTGTTCTGATGCCGCTGGTTCTTTGATCGGAATGGCCGTGCTCACTTGGGTTGGGCGAATCCTTAAATGCATCATCATCGGCTTCAAAGCCCTCATCTACCTCCTCCTCAGGATATGGCTGGCTGAAGTTAAAATTGGGCTTTTCACTGCAGGCATTTCCAGTCTGTTCAGTCAGGTCAGCAGAATACCCATTGGCCACAGAGAGAGACATCTCAATGTTTCGGACACATTCATCGATCTCATCAAAGTTCAGAGATTCCAGGAACTCCTGAGCTGCTCGACAAGCTTCATCCTCAAGCCGCCGGAGTTCCTCATCTCGAAGCTGCTGCAGCCTCTGTAATGAAGCCTCTGTTAAGGACAGCTCCTGCTGCTTCTTCACGCGCTGCAGGTCTTCAATTTCTTTTTCTAGACGTAAGATTTCTTCCACCTGTCTGCTTTCTTTCTGCTTTTCCACCTTTTGTTTCAGCTCTGCCTCCTTTTGGGCTTTCTGAATGGCAGCCAGTTCCTGCTTCTTTCTCTCTTCTTCAGCCTGCATTTGAAATAAAATAGAAAAAGAAATCATCAAATAAAATAAACACCCCTCAATGCAAGGCACCTTTAAAAAATGTCTTTGCAAAGACTATATTCCTGCTATGCTATTCATTTAAAAGGACCCTTCCCTATACATCAGAAAGAAATGGAAAGGAAAGAAAAAGGAAAAATGAAAGCCTGATTACATTTGCTCACAGATACTGGAATGCTCAAGTACATGCAGAAAGTTCAGTCTTTGACAGAAATTAACTAGAGCATGAGGTGAAATTTCCATGCAAACAACTGTATCAAATTTCCTTTGGCTTTAGCTGCCAGCTCCTGTAATAAGTTTAGTTTAAATGCCACGGATGCCTTTTATTTTTCTTAATGGCTGAGTTGATATACTCAAATAAACAGGAAGGCTGAAAGCATTAAAAATACCATTTACCTGCTGGGCAAGACGCTCTGCTTCTTGCCTTTGTCTTTCCCTAAAAGTGAGGGAAGAAAAGAAGTTAGTAAACCAAGGTCAGCATAAGGTCATCACATACCTCAGCTGGGCACTAGCTTAACTTACAGAGCTCATCTGCCACATAGAAAAGGCAGTCAAAAACAAGGTCACCAATGGTACATTTGTGAATATGAAACTACCGTGACAGCTACATGCACCTTTTAGCAAAAGAAGCAAAGGTTTCCAAAATCACTTGATCAAGAATATCTTGAAATAAACTTTATTCAGATAAAAAGCCAATAGGGCATGGACAGGAGTGATGTAAGCCAGCATATTGCACCTTTCTTCCTCCTTTCTTCTTTCCTCCTCTTGTCTCCATTTCTCCTCTAGTCTCTCCCTGTAAACACGACGAGCAAGCTGGCCTCGCCACTGCTTTTGAAGGATTATGGCTGCTTTCTTCAGGCACAGGAACTTTTTTCTACCACTGAAGGCTCTGTAGTTCTTCTGTAGCACAACCACATAGTAGAGAATTTTTCTATATCGCTTTCTGAGAGAAAGGAAAAAAAACAAAGGGCAAAATTTTAAGGAAAAAAGGAAATTATGACCAGTTGCAAAAGGTCCTTGTCATGGTGACCTGCAATAATGAGCCCATGGTCGTACAGTGACTTCTTATTTCTAGCTCTGTGGCAGCTTCCTCATTTTCATTCACATTCTCCTCCCCTTGAGAGGAAAGATATTAATTTCTATGACAGCACTGTCTGTGTCTTCATTAAGGAAATGCACATTACCTGTCTTACATGTTCTTATGCCCCTGACAAAAAGATGCTAAAAGGACAGGTCTGTGTGCACATATGCCAAGGAAGAACATACATCCTACATGTCTGAAAGGAAAGATCATAAACGCCAAGATGGTTCTGTCATTAAAAAAGGAGTACAGTGTTTAAGCAACATACTGGTCAGAAAATAAGGACAAGACTAACATAGACATGAAGAGAAATGACTTCATTATGCAAACAAGTGTCTTTAAACTGTTCTCAATTGATCTGTAGAAAAGGAAGAGAAATAAACAAATGGGATGAGCAACTCCACTGGTACATTATGCATGAAGCAAGGTAAACAAATGAAACACTAATCAGTTACCTAATGTCATAGCTTTTAAAGAAGCAAACTGATCAGTTTCATTTGCCTTCTCTTTTCTTACAAAGCAAAAGACAAGCCTGACTCTCAGCTGGTAACTTTGAGCAGCCCCACTAGGTGCCATCTAGCTAGAGTTCCTACCATGGATCTAATGGCATGATACAATTACATGGATACTGGCTGACTTCCAAACTTCCATACTGTCCTATTCATTATATTAAAACAATTCAAAATGCATTTTGTTTTATTTGTTGCTCTGGAAAAGACACCAGGTAGTATTTCCAAAAGCCACTTCTAGAATTTGGATGCCTGGTCCCTAGGAAAAGTTATGGATTGTGAGAAGGATTTAACTCCATGCTGTCTCATCCATTTATTCTAAAGTCTGATTGTTAATATTCTTATCTAGTCACTTACCGGGCTGCATAACCCAAGATGTGTGCTCGGATAATCATTGCTGCCTTGGTGACTTCCACCTCTCGCTGCTTTTCCAACTTGTGTTCCAGGGACTCCCGAAGAAACACCTACACAAGAAAACATCTGGCTTTAACAACTTGCAGAGAGCACTGTATGTAAGGGATAGCCAAGGTGCTGCCAATGTCAGTTTGGGCAGCAAGCCTCAGCTTTGAATTCAGAAACAAACATATCATGTTCTCAACAGGAAAAAACAACAACCCAAAACCTGTTTTATCTTAAAAGGTAACACCTGGAGATGATCCTCTAACTTTGGATTTCATTGGGAAGACCTTGATTCTGCATGTGTGTGATTGCACCAATGGAAACTGTAACTAGGAGCAGGGTTTTTCAAAAAGCAACATCATTACTGCATTCATCAAACAGCCTTTCACACCCACAAATAACAGAGATCAAAGAAGTTGTAGGACTTAGTGTGGACATCCTGATTTGAAGGGCAGAAATACTACGCTGATAATTTAGCTGTTTCACAGTAACATCAAGCTCCACAACCCCTTACAAGCCTCACTGCTTCAAATGATACTGCTATAAGCCTGTAAAAGTAAGCAGAAATGAAAGTGGTTTCATATTCAGGTTGACTCAGCTGGGTTTTCCTGCTGTTACACGGGGAGACATCTGCTAGGATCAGACACCGCACCATAGCTGCCTTCCCCCCCTGCAAACAGATCATAGAATGGTAAGGTTGAAAGGGACCTCAAGGATCATCTAGTTCCAACCCCCTGCCATAGGCAGGGACACCTCCCACTAGTACAGGTCACTCAAGGCCTCGTCCAGCCTGGCCTTGAACACCTCCAGGGAGGGAGCAGCCACAACCTCCCTGGGCAACCTGTGCCAGTGTCTCACCACCCTCACTGCAAAGAACTTCCTCCTAACATCCAGTCTAAATCTCCCCTCTGCCAGTTCAAACCCATTGCCCCTCGTCCTGTCATTGCAAGACCTTGTAAATAATAGTCCCTCCCCAGCCTTCCTGTAGGCTCTCTTCAGATACTACAAGGCTACTCTAAGGTCTCCTTGAAGCCTTCTCTTCTCCAGGCTGAAGAGCCCCAACTCTTGCAGTCTGTCCTCATAGGAGAGATCATGCCCTGGGCTCTCAATCCCAGCACTAACCTGGATCGTTTGCCTGGGCTGCCTAGCACTTCTTGGAGACAGCTTCAGCACATGGCATGGACATATATTGAGCTAATCCAACATATTTTTGCCACCTAAGAATGAAACTGCTTCTTCAGCCAAGCAGAGGCAAAGGGGATGCAGCTTGTCTCTTCCATTTGCCTCCACATCTGTTCTTTACTGCACACTCACAAAGTGGTAAGCTATCTGCTGCCAGTGCCTTTCCCAAGGGCCCTCAACTTTTCCATTTTGAAGGCTGTATCAGCTGTAGGCGGCAATAGCCTGGCATGCTGCTGCCTAAGACATGAGTAGCTGGAAATAACTTGTTCAGTGACTCTTTGATTAACCAGGATGAGAGCCAGGATGCACAACACAACATGGCAATGAGGAAAGTGCACAACTCAAAAAGAAGGAATGCTTCCTTGAAGTGTTTTGCATTTTTCTTGCTGTGAACCAACAAACCAACAAACAAAAAAACCCCAAGAAAAATAACAAGAAAACAAACAAAATAAACCCCAAGAAACAAACAATAACAACAATGAAGAATAAGATGGACTTTTGAGGGTCTTCAAATAGAACAAAGGTAGTTTTTTTCCTTTGTGTTTATGCAGAAAGGAAGCCCAGCATGAAAGCTAAAGCAACAGCACTCCTCAAGAGAGGCGCAGTTTTGAATGTAGGTAGAAAGAGACTAAATTTTATCACCATATATAGCAAAATACCTCAGAGTTCCAGTATCCGAGGTGCACTGAGCAACTCTTCCTATAGAACATTTTTACTCATGGAAAAAGCCTTTTCTGCCACTCACTGGAAAATCTTTCTTTGCTCTACACACATACTGGCTTTAAAAACACATCAAAATTCTGCTTCAGAAGGGCATACAGCTTCTTCTGAAACAAAAATGGATGTTAAGCACATGTTAAGCCCAAGCATTAGCCTTTCCTGAGCAGGTGCACTGCAGCTGGAGATGTGAAAGACATGAAAAAAACCCACACTGAAGCTAAATCATAGCAGTGTTGTTACTATCTCGTTTAAATAACACAGGGAGAATAGTGCTCGTGCTCAGCCTGAAGCCAGCGTTCTCTTGTTCTCTCCTACAATAAGCTCTTTATGAAGATTCTTACAAATGCACAGGCAGCTCCTGGTGGGGGATGAGCCCAGGCCCCAGAAAGGGAACTTACAACAGAGCTCTGGCTCCTGCCAAGGTCTTGATGAGCAGCTGGTTAAAAACACTTTCAGGTTCTGATAAATATATGTCCCTAAAACACCAAAGTACTGCCCAGGGTCCATGCATAAATACAGTTAATATAGTACAACTGACAGTGTAATGAGAAGCACTGCCTAGTTCTGCAGCTGAACATTATCGCTGTATTATTTTGTAAGCCAGACTACAAAAATGGGATGAAAGATGACTTCAATTTTCATCAGAGTATTTCAGATTCTATCTCCTACAATAACTGCAAAATCAACAACTGAGTTAATCAACTGATTAAATCAACTTTCCCAATATCTTCTCTGAGACTCCTTAAGTATGCAGAGGAATGAAGAAAACCCTTCAAAACCAAGCTGTGGGGAGAAAAGGAGAAGGAGGAAGAGTGTTTCACACAGAAATCCATCAGACTTTACAAAATATCTTTGCTACCCTTATGGCACTGAGAAAGTTTTGCCACAATTTAACAAATGACAGTAAAACTGCCAATAACACACAATTCAATCAATTCACATAGGCCATCTGATTTTACTTCTGGATCAGTTTTTCACTTTCTCTCTGCTATACAGAAGCCCTGGGAGTGTCAGCACAAGTTATCTAGAGAAAAAAGAGAAAGTCATAGTAGTAGGGCACTCCAAGCTCCCTTCAGGCGCCCCTCCCTCCATCAGCAGAGGTTTGAATGGGGGAAGGAGGCACAAAACTGCTTTCCCCTCCCCACTGCGGGCTTGAACGGGGAATGGCAAAAGGTGTCCTCTTCCTCCTGCTCCCATACCTGTACTCACTCATGGGAGAGCTGGTGCTAGAATCTGGGATTGTGATTGGCTGGATTCTTCACGCCCAGTATATATTGGCACTGGACACGTTGTCTAGGAAGGACTTAAAGAGAGTAACCAGAAAGCACATGCAGTCCTGCACGTCTGCAAGTCCAGCAAGTCCATTAGGTCCCTTCAAGAGAGTTGCCTGCGGCACTCAGACTGGCTTCTCCTCGGACCGGCATACCCTGGCTTCCTGCTCGCTATCCCCAAGCTGGAGGGACCCTGCCTCTGCTGTAAACTGCTGCTGTTGGCAGGAACATGCCCACACTATGGCTTTTCCCTGCTCTGCTAAGACAGTGCTGCTCCATGAGATCTGCCTCGTGGAAGATGTGTTTGGAGACACTTTGGCAGGTTCCATTTGCATTGGATTTGTGCTGCGTGGTTCCACAACTGGATTGTAACTTGCAGTTTCCAGAGGCTGCTGCAAAGGAGATCCAGGGACCACTTCCAAATTCCTATTCTGCCCTCATGAGTAAAACAGCCTTTCCCTAACCTCTCTGCTCTGCCTCTGATTTCTAAGTGGGGTAAAGCTATCTTGTGGCTTAGCTTTTTCCATTTTCTGACTTTCCCAAATTACCAAAATTGCCCATAAGCATCCTTGTGGAAATTCCTGACTGAATTAGAACCTGTAAATAAAATGTAAGTAGTTCTGTATATAGTTTTGGGGCGTGGCTTTTCAGGAAAATAACTATATTTTTATAATTTCTGCCTTGTCAAATCATTTCCAATTACGTCAGTCACCTGGAGAGATCTGGGGAATGATCCTTGGCAGCAATGACCTGATGTTTGTAATCCACTCTCTAGCCCTTTGCATGAGGCATTTTTAATATTTAGGAAATCTCAAATCCTGTAGTGGGGAATCTTCTCCTGACTACACAATGCTTTCACATCATTTGTTAAGTCCAAAAGCACAGATTTGCAAGGAGTCAAGATCTGCACAGAGCTGTTATTCAGAACTTGAAAAAGAAACATGTAAAACTACCTGGATTGTTTTACTTCTCAAAATAAATTCTATTATTTTAATTAAAATAATTTTGGTGGTTTTGGGTTTTTTTTTTTTTGAAGGACAAAGAAGTTGTGAACAAAGTTCAGGTTGTTCTGCGGGACGCATATTGAGGTCCAATGTACCTCTGAAAAAGACTCAGACTAGGATGGCAAAGACACTTAGAGCTCAACTCTGCCATATGAACATAAGATAAAATTCTTCTTGAGCAGGTTATCATGCAGGTGGGTTTATTTGTATGAGCTCAGCTTCCTGCAGAACAGAAATGTTACCTCTTCTCATTCTGGAGGTCATCTCTAGGCACATGGAAGAGAAGGTGGTTATCAGTAGTAGTCAGCATGGATTTACCAAGGGGAAATCATGCTTGACTAATCTGATAGCCCTCTATGGTGCTGTAACTGAATGGGTAGATGCAGGGAAACCAGTGGATATAGCCTACCTTAGCAAGGCTTTTGACACTGTCTCCCATAACATCCTTGTGAGCAAGCTCAGGAAGTGTGGGATAGAAGAGCAGACAGTGAGATGGATTAAAAACTGGTTACACAATGGAGTGCAAAGAGTGGTGATCAATGGTGCCAGGTCCAGCTTGAGAGCTGTAAGTAGTGAAGTCTCACAGGGATCGGTGCTGGGTCCGGTCCTGCTCAACATCTTCATCAATGACACTGATGAGGGGACAGACAGACAGTGTCTGCTCAGCAAGTCTGCTGACAATACCAAACTGAGAGGCTTGGTTGACACCCCTGAAGGCTGTGCAGCCATTCAACATGACTTGGGACAGACTGGAGAGCTGGGCAAAGAGGAACCTAATGAGGTTCAACAAGGATAAGTGCAGAGTCCTGCACCTGGGAAGGAACATCAGTACAGTCTGGGAGGTGACCTGCTAGAGAGCAGTCCTGTGGAGAAGGACCTGGGAGTCCTCGTGGAGAGCAAACTATCCATGGGACAGCAATGTGCCCTTGTGACCAAGAAGGCCAATGGGATCCTGGGGTACATTAAGAGGAGAGTGTCCAGCAGATCAGAGGACATTCTCCTCCTCCTTTTCTCTGCCCTAGTGAGGCCCCACCTAGAATGCTGCATCCAGTTCTGGGCTCCCCAGTTCAGGAGGTACAGGGATCTACTTGAAAGAGTCCAATGGAGGATTACAAGGATGATTAAGGGTCTGGAGCACTGCCTTATGAGGAGAGGCTGAGAGACCTGAGGCTTTTTAGTCTGGAGAGAAGAAGACGGAGAGGGGATCTAATAAATGTATATAAACATATGAGGGCTGGGTGTCAAGCAGAAAGGGACAGCCTCTTCTCACTTGTGCCCTGTGTTACGACAAGGGGCAAGGGATGTAAACTACAGCACAGGAAGTTCCACCTCACCACAAGGAAGAACTTTACTGTAAGGGTCACGGAGGACTGGAACAGGCTCCCCAGAGAGGCTGTGGAGTCTCCTTCTCTGGAGACTTTTGAGACCAATCTGGATGCATTCCTGTGTGACCTGCACTAGATTATATGGTCCTGCTCTGGCAGGGAAGTTGGACCCGAAGATCTCCAGAGGTCCTTTCCAACCCCTAACATCCTGTGATCACCTGCTCGATACTGCTAAAAATGATAAACTCCAGCTTCCACAGATCTCCAANGAGTCCTGCACCTGGGAAGGAACATCAGTACAGTCTGGGAGGTGACCTGCTAGAGAGCAGTCCTGTGGAGAAGGACCTGGGAGTCCTCGTGGAGAGCAAACTATCCATGGGACAGCAATGTGCCCTTGTGACCAAGAAGGCCAATGGGATCCTGGGGTACATTAAGAGGAGAGTGTCCAGCAGATCAGAGGACATTCTCCTCCTCCTTTTCTCTGCCCTAGTGAGGCCCCACCTAGAATGCTGCATCCAGTTCTGGGCTCCCCAGTTCAGGAGGTACAGGGATCTACTTGAAAGAGTCCAATGGAGGATTACAAGGATGATTAAGGGTCTGGAGCACTGCCTTATGAGGAGAGGCTGAGAGACCTGAGGCTTTTTAGTCTGGAGAGAAGAAGACGGAGAGGGGATCTAATAAATGTATATAAACATATGAGGGCTGGGTGTCAAGCAGAAAGGGACAGCCTCTTCTCACTTGTGCCCTGTGTTACGACAAGGGGCAAGGGATGTAAACTACAGCACAGGAAGTTCCACCTCACCACAAGGAAGAACTTTACTGTAAGGGTCACGGAGGACTGGAACAGGCTCCCCAGAGAGGCTGTGGAGTCTCCTTCTCTGGAGACTTTTGAGACCAATCTGGATGCATTCCTGTGTGACCTGCACTAGATTATATGGTCCTGCTCTGGCAGGGAAGTTGGACCCGAAGATCTCCAGAGGTCCTTTCCAACCCCTAACATCCTGTGATCACCTGCTCGATACTGCTAAAAATGATAAACTCCAGCTTCCACAGATCTCCAAATTACATTGGGTTGGAAGAGACCCTGAAAGATGATCTTGTCTAATCGTCCTGCAGCGTGCAGGGGTATCTCGAACTACATCAGACTGCTCAGGGCCACACTGAGACAGATCCTGAGTATCTCTAGGGATGGGGCCTTAACCACATCCCCGGATAACCTGTTCCAGTATTTTACCACTCTCGTTGTAAAGAACTTCCTCTTTATGCCATCCTAAATGTCCCACTCCAGTTTAAAAACATTGCACCTCATGCTATCACTACATGCCTTCTAAACAGTCCTTCCCCAGCCACATTTTAAGCTCTGATCCTCACCGGCATTAGGACTTGTGAGCAGTGGCAGAAAATTCAAGAGGGCTCTTTCTCCACAAGTGAACTCACCAGTCAGTGCCTAAATGCCTCAGATGGCTAACGTCTCAGCACAACCATTAATCGTTGCTATAAGGCTTTCAAGAGCACCAATCAGGCATGCACAGCTTCTTTTAAGCCCAGAAGTAGTTACAATTACATGTCCACAACTGTGTGGTTTAAATCCTGCTTCTTCAGCTTTGTATAAGCACCAGCCTCACAATATGCACAGATTATTTTACCTTATTTTTTCCAAGCTGCCACTCAGTGCTTGTGTTGTCATACAGACGAAGCAGGATGGCACACCTCTCATTTAAATCTTCAGGCAGAGCTAAGTTTCTCATGAGGACTTTATACCTAGCAACCAAGAAGTACTGGTAAGCTCATTTAAGAGACAAGTTCTGATTTTGCGATGTGATTATCTTGTAATAACAATCCAGTAAGATTTTCACTTCATTACTCAACATGGTAAGGTTCATTTAATACTCATGAGTCACATCTGAAGTGCACAAGTCAGTGTGCTTACCTTTTATAAAAGTCTTGAAATGGCCTCCGGACAGGGAAACCAGCCCTCCGAATCCTGACTGTCTCCAGCATCCCAGAATAGCGCAGCTGGTTCAGCACCACTGTCTGATCAAACTGGTCTGGCATCTAGAGTGAACAGGTTCAAAACAAGAATTTCAACAGCAATAGTTAGAGATGTCAGGGGAAATAAACAAAGGGGAAATTAAAGGCATCTGAAATGCACAAAGGCTAAAAATGGGCTACAGTGTCTTAAAGGACATCAGCAGTTCTGAGCATATCAAAGTATGTCCAGAGGAGGGAAATAAAGGGATAATTACACAATATAATTTCCACAGACATGACATTCACAGCCATTCAATCCAATCATCTCTCTTTTTCCATTTCATGCATGGAATGCAGGCCATTGCTGTGCAGAAACATGAGAAAGAAGCACAGGCAGCCAACAGGTCAACAGCTACAAGCTTGACTGTTTTGTTTCTTTAGCAACTCCATTTACAGTCCCTGAATATGATGCCCAAAGTTGAAGACACACAAGTACAATGACATGATGATACCATTTTAGAAGAAAAAAAAAAAAAAAAAAGAGAAGGGCAGAAAATATTTAAATTTTTGTGCACTGACAGTTCACCTACTAGAGAAAGGGATGGAAGTTTGCCAGTGGCATCTGGAATCTTAAATAGTTGTATTTCAAAGAGCTCCTATTCTGAAGAGCAGATATATTTTCAGCTGTAAACAGAGAGGCACACCCCGCCCTCACCCATCCCCTTTGCTGAAATCTTTCCCTTAGTTTGCACCCAGTTCTTTCAGCATCAGTTTTCATTTAGAAAACAGATCACCCTGGAGTCACTCATACATGAAAACCTGAGAATACTGATGAGTGTGTTCCTGCCCTTGGGAGACTCCAGAGTCCTCACCCCAACTGTGAGGTGAACGAGGGACAGCCACACAAAGCTGCTCAAGACAGCACTAATTGCTGCCTTGCAAAATGCTAGCAACCTTGATACTAAAATAACACCAAATGTAAACACACCTTTTAATTTGTCAGCCCAAACATCCACCTTACCCCACCAGCTGACCCTCGAGTACAGTCATTTGCAGGACTGGATACAGTGCTTAGGATTTTGCGAGAAGTTTGTTTAGAAGGTGGGATCTCACAGACACAATCAATGGTTTATATAGGATCTTAAATTCTTCATCTGATAGAAATGACAGCAAGATCAAACCATGAACAACTGTAAATCAGAGGACTGTCTTGGTACTTACCTACTAGCTTTAAGCATTCCTCTTGTTCAGCTTAGCAATGAATGACTCCTCCAAATTTTAACTTATCAAAAGTCCATTCAGGAAAGCACACTCAAAAGTTAATTAAAAATATCCAGTCTAAACTACTCCATCAGAGCACCTTTATCCATAAAACAAAACCCTGTGTGCTGATACCTCTAATTAGTTACTTAAGTAGCTTCAAGAAAACTGACAGATTCGTTTCTGCCTCTCTCCTTTAAAAGACAAAACACCTAAACCAAAATGTTATTTTTCCTTTCATTAATTTCTTTTCTGCAGCAGAGATGGGAGACTCCTCTGTAGATGCAGAAGGCCTTCTGCATAAAGCTGTCAGAGCTATACAGGCAAACACTCCCCAGCACTCACCATTGCTCCAACCTTTGAACCACTGTCTTTGGTACAGGAAAAATACCATATTTCATAAGCAAAAATACCACAACCTGACCCCTCCTCCGCAGCCAACAGTACTGAACAAAAATGAAAACAATTTGTGCATTAAAAAGTTGCTAGTCACTATCCTGAGCCCTGCCCTATGCCTGGGGTAATTAACACTGAGTGCTAACAGGACCTGATCTGGTCCAAGCAGGTGGACAGGGGCTACAGAGAAAATTTGTCCCCAGCAGCAGCTGCCTTTGCCTTGCCTCTGAGATGGGTGCCTTGCATCCCAGGGAGACTCAAGAGCTACATTAACTCCACATCGCTCTGGCTGTTAACAGTTCTGTTACAAATGTGTTTTAATGTTTTACTTCCATACCAACGTGTATAAAAATAATAATAAACCAAATAAAAACAACTTAATAAAAATAACCAAAAATGCCTCTCAACAGGGTGTTTCACTTGGATTTTGCCAAATCACCACCAGTAAAATATTTCAGTGAACACATAGTATGAATGCTTACAACAAAGGCATTGATACTGTCATGGCTTTTACTGCCGACGGCGTTTTCCATACGTGCCCACCTCATGGCAGTCAGGTGTACTAGGAACTAACATTGCACAACTGCCCTCAGGATACCCATGCACACACCTGCCTCTCTCTTTGCAGGTGGCTGATGAAGCCCAGCAGGATAGGGAGGGAACAAACACAGACGCACACACAAATCCCAAAGAGAAGCATACTCATGTTTTTGCCTCCCGTAACCCAAGGCTGATGCATGCCACAAGTCATCACTTTCTTTTTCTTTAGCATTACACTTTCACTCTTTTTGCCCCATCTGTACTCATTGGCTTTAAAGGTCATTTTCTTCACAAGCCTTGCAAACAAAACAGTACTTTTGGTGCATTCAGGTGGGGAGGCAGATGCATGGATCAGACTAGGGACACACCAAAGAAGGCAAATTTTTTGTGATGTGACAGATGTGTCTGTCTCTCAAAAGGCAGGCTGTTCTGCAGGAAAGCACGTCCTGCTAGGAGAGCCAGATGGCTGCTGTACCACCTAATCCTATTATTGCTACTCTTTTTATGTTTTACCTAAAAAAACTGGCTGGCTTGAAAGTTTGTGCTACTTTTAAGAAACTTTCCATCCCTGTTTTGCTTTGCAGAGGATGAAGATATATTTTCATGTTTTTCCTGCAACTGCCCCTCTACTCCACTCTGGTAAGACTCTACCTAGGATACANTTTTAAGGCTATGCCTGATTTTTTGAGAAAATTCCAGTCTAAAGGACAAAGTTTTAGGGATAAGACACAGAATAATGCAAGATAAATCTATCTCCTTCCATTGGACTGCAGAGTATCTTATATTTTGCAGCACAAGCACCTCTGTCTGCCTCCTGCTTGCTTCTGGCTTCTCTGCTCTGCCTGTGACCTTGCATGCTGATCTTCTTGTTTGGGTTTGCAAAGGTCCAGGGGCTGGGGAGGTAGAGACAGTGTGCTGGCTGCAAATAGCCTCTCTGGACCTCTTTGAGGTGCAGGGAGGTGTCTTTGTACTGTTGTTGAACTGTAAATATATGTAGCTATATTTTGTACATGTTTATTGCCTTTATACTTTTATATTTAGTCTACTTTTGTAAAAAAAGATTTTATGTAACTTCCAAAAATCTGAGAAAGTGTGGTAAATTTACTCTGGACAGTAAATTTCCAATTTGTTGGGTGGCAAATCCAAACCACAACAACCTGTTATGACAGGACAAGGAGTAATAGTTTTAAAGTAAGAGGGTAGACTTGCACTAGCTGTAAGAAGGCATTTCTCACAATGAGGGTGGTAAAACACCAGCCCAGGTTGCCCAAAGAGATGGTAGATTCCCCTTGACTGGAAACATTCCAGGTCAGGTTGGATGGGCCTTTGAGCAACCTGATCTAGTTGGACCAGATGACCTCTAAAGGCCCCTTCCAGTTCTAAGCTTTCTGTAATTTTCTGATTCTAACTACAGAAGTTAGAAACAGCCCTGCTCTGACACCAGAAGCTGGGATTGTCACAGTCATCTAACTTTAGGTTACCTGCAGTTTTAAAGAAAAGCATGAAACATTGCAGGAGATGAAGATGGTATCATAGCAGGGCAACATGAAGATCATTGCAATTTTAATTAATTAAACTTACTCCTTCACTTTACATTACTAGTTATTTTTAATTACTCAAAGACATATGAGGCTATCAAATTGGAAGGTCAAACCTTGCCCTGGCATATCACTAGAATAACATCTGCAACAAGTGTGGCTGCTTTGATTAAATAGGGAGTGGTGGCA
Organism: Ramphastos sulfuratus; assembly: GCA_013399055.1. Classification (NCBI taxonomy): domain Eukaryota; kingdom Metazoa; phylum Chordata; class Aves; order Piciformes; family Ramphastidae; genus Ramphastos; species Ramphastos sulfuratus. The sequence continues at coordinate 989 of WBNM01017873.1, read as the reverse complement.
AGAGCTGTGCCAAACTCACCTCTTGCACCTCTTTCAATACTGAGTACCAGAAGATACCCTCCCATCGCAGCAGTTCCTGAGTTATTACAGCAACTCTTCAGTCCCCAGCAATGAAAAGAGTTGCAGTCAGTGAAAACTGGAGCTGAAATTCTAAACACTAAGATGCATCCAGGATTTCCTACACCTAGTGAAAACAACCAGAAGTTACATGCAGTCCTGTGCACAGCACAGCATCCAGCATATCCACACTAGGAACACATTGCAGCTCACCCTCTATCATAGAAACATTTCACAGAATTGCAGAATGGTCTGGGTTGGAAGGGACCTTCAAAGTTCATCTAGTCCAATCTCCTCTGCAGCAAGCAGGGGCATCCTCAACTAGATCAGGTTGCCCAGAGCCCTGAGCAACCTTGAATTATCTCCAGGGACCGGGCTTCAACTACCTCCCTGGCAACCTATTCCAGTGTTCCACCACCCTCACGGTAAAGAACTTGTTCCTAACATCCAGTCTTGTGGTAGTTTGAGGGTAGTTGCCCCTTAAGAAGGCCACAGAGTTGAGTTCTCTAGGAGGACCAGAAAGATCCAGGAGGTGGACCCTGGAAACTGTAATTTTATTATTCAATCCCATAATTCTGCTATCTCTTTATAAGCAGGCAGCAGAGTCAAACCAGTCTCTTTTTTCCCTTCTTTCAGCTCTCCAGAGGGAGTCCTTANTCTTTTAGCTCTCCAGAGGGAGTCCTTATCTGGTAAACAATGGGGGAGTAGACCTCCCTGCAGCCTTCAAGGCCAGACTGAATTTTTGCTGCACAATCAAGGCCTGTTTGAGCCTAATGGGAGACAAGGGGCGGACACGAAAACAAGCACTGGGGTTTTCTAGTTTAGTTTGGTTTGAGGGAAGGTTTTGGGGGAGTCCTCATGTATCCTGTATCTGTATTAGGTGGTAAGGATTCATGTATTCTATTTTTTTCTGTACATCTTTAAATACAATT
>WBNM01017872.1:35853-68046 GCA_013399055.1 Ramphastos sulfuratus | reverse complement strand
GCAGTTCCCTGTCCCTCTTGAATCAAGGAGCCCAGAACCTTACACAATATTCCAGCTGTGGTCTTAACTAGGGCTGAGTAGAGGGGGAGAACCTCCCTCCACCTGCTGGACACACTCTCAATGCATCCAAGTGTACTGTTTGCCTTCTTGCCAGCAGGGCACATTGCTGCCCCATGGAGTGCTTACAATTATCAACAACTACTGCTCCAGGGATAAAAGCAAGTTTGGGGATAAGGAAAGGCACCAGTTTCTTCCAGAGCGTCTTTACATGGTGCAGTTAACTCCAAGAGAAGGTTTGGATTGTTTTTCTGCATGGGACATTTGCCTGGGGGATGGCCTGGTGTCTCCTGGAAAGCAAATTATTTACTCACACATTGCTGCAACTGTCTTGGGCAGGCTCCCAAGAAGGATTTAGCAATTCACTACATTTTGCTTTTAGCGCTTCTCAGAGTAGAGCTCCTGGGACTATTTCTGACTGGATGTTCAGATTTAGCTTCAAGCTATTTTTTTCCACCCTCCCTTTCCTGTTTTTCTTTTTATTAACACTACTTCCTTGAGAGCTTAGCACACACAGGTTTGGATTGCATAATCCACTGCCAAAACTGCATACTCTAAGAGAACAATCCCATGGATGCTCCAGGCTTGGGGAACACTGGCTGGAAAGCTGCCCAGTAGAGAAAAATCTTGGAGTGTTGATCAACAGCAGCTGAAGATGAGCCAGTGTGTGCCCAGGGGGCCAAGAAAGCCACCAGCATCCTGACCTGGATCAGCAATAGAGTGGCCAGCAGCACCAGAGCAGACATTGTCTCCCTATATTCAGTACTGAATAATAGAGATACTGGTGCAGTTTTGAGTCACTCACTCCATGAAGGACATTTTGGTGCTGGAGTGGGTCCACAGAAGGGCAAAGCTGGAGAAGGGTCTGGAGAAAAGGGCTGGGGAGGAGCAGCTGAGGGAGCTGGGGTGTGCTGCTTGGACAAAAGGAGCCTAAGGGGAAACGTTCTGAGTCTCTACAACTCCCCAGAAGGAGGCTGGAGCCAGGTGGGGATTGGTCTCTTCTCCCAAGGAACAAAACATAGGAGGAGGAAATGGCCTCAAGTTGCACCAGGGGAGGCTTAGGTTGAACACTAGAAGAAACTTCTTCACTGCAAGGGTTCTCAAAGACTGCAACAGGCTGCCCAAGGAGCTGCTTGAATCCCTATCCTTGGAGGTATTGAAAAGAGGCAGAGATGTGTTGCTGAAGGCCAAGGTTTAGCACCAGCCTTGGCAGAGTTAGGGAATGGTTGGACTCGATCTCAAAGGTCTGCTCCAACCAAAACCATTCTGTGATAAGCAACTGCCACCTGCATGGTTGAATCCATGTTTCCCAAATAGCTTCATCAGATTTTCTAACCATTGTGATAGATTTCCCATCAATAACTGCCATGTTTTCAAACCCCAGGGACTCTTGCCAAACTATTCTCTGCTTATGAATTAAATTCAGCACAAGCAGGCGCAAAACTGCTTCTATTTTCAGACCAACCAGAAGTTCCCCAAGTGTTCTTCACTCTCATCTCTACTCCACAGCTCCTCTCTGGGCTCCTTCAGTCACAGAAGCATTTTGAGTGCACTGCAGGTATCCAGTGGCCCAGGCCTCCTGCAGGGAGTGGATTTAACAGTGCGAACACTTCATGGCCAAATTCTCACAGCAGGAAAGACAAGACAAATCTTGACAGTTCAACCATTCTGGATTCCTTCCTGCTCTTGACATACTCACCAGACAAAAGAAAAGAAAAGGCTTGTTTTGAATTGTTCTGAAGTAATTTTGGCATTGTTTGTTTCACTAATTCAGAGAAAGAATCTGAAGTCAGTAGAATAAAAACCTTTCTGTCAATGGTTTCAATAGTTCTAGAGTTGGCATGACTTTTGGTAATGTGAATACAGAGAGGGCACAAAACTGCATTTGCTTGGCACAAAATCCCAGCATGGTAGGGGATGGAAGGGAGATCACCCAGCCCAACCACCCTGCTAAAGCAGGGCACCCACAGCAGCTTGCCCAGCAGCACAGTGCCCAGGAGGGTTTGGAAGCTCTGCAGAGTAGGAGACTCCATAACCTCTCTGGGCAGCCTGCTCCAGGACTCCAGCATCCTCACCACAAACAAGTATCTCCTCCTGTTCAGGTGGAACCTCCTGGGTTCCAGTTTGTGCCCACTGCCCCTTGGCCTGTCCCTGGGCACCACTGAGAAGAGTCTGGCCCCATCCTCTTGTCCCCCACAGGTCCTTCAGCTCTTGCTGAGCATTGCTCAGATGCCCTCTGGCACTGCTCTTCTGCAGGCTCTCAGCCTTTGCTCCTCTCAGAGCTGCTCCAGGCCCCTCAGCACCTCTCTTCCTGTGTTAATGTTTAGTAGCTGCTACATTTCATCAGCTGTAAAACATATGGGCAATGGGCATCACTCACTGATGCTGGTACCACAACCTGCCCTACTTACAAAAGCAAAGCTCAGCACCTGAAGAGAAGCTGGAAGTGAAGGAAGTGCTGCTGTGTTCTGGGGAGGAGCTTGTGCAAGTCACCCTGAATGGGACTGCAGGGGCACTCAAGATGCACAGACACTGCTCTCTTTCAATCAGGGCTCCACTCCCCTCACCCTTCTCTGAGCAGCACACACATCATGCACCCACCTAACTTCTAGGACAGTCTTTGAGTATTTTCAATGACACTGTGGCCTCTCAGCACCTGCACTCTGCAGCAGTGACCTCAAGAGCCCTGTGGGTTCCTATCCAGATGTAGTGTACATTGCTTAGTGCTGCTGTCAGTCAAGGCTGACATTCCTGAAGTAATTTTTACCAGGACTCACAGACTCCTTCAGGACAGGAGAATTATGGAACCTTCTGCTGATGGTGTCTGGCAGACGTAGAGCTTTGAAAGCACTTGGAGCAGTTCTGTTTATATAGTTGTGGTTCCACTTCTTTCTCCTGAATTTGCTTTCAAAGACTTGGCAGAATTCTCTTCTGAGGTTCCTTTGCTTTCTAGTGCTGCTCACAGATTGTGTTAGTCTCACAAACCCCACAACTGGCCCACAGGAATGTAGGTTTTGAATCAAACTCTGGTCTTTGGCCTGATCTCTCTGGGAAGCAGTTACCACCACACCTCACATCTGTCTCCTATCAGTCCTAATAATTATTTCAGCTCCTAACCATCAAACTGAGCTTATTTGTACCCAGGTAACGACCTGTGTAAAGGGGGAAAAAAAACCCAAACCAGCATTCCTCTCCATGTTGTGTTGTGTGGATGGAACCTTCTGGCTCTCTACTACTCCTTGGAAGGAGATGGGAGCCAGGTGGGGGTTGGTCTCTTCCCCCAAGGAACAAGTGATAGGACTCAACTTGTGCCAGGAGAGGTTTATGTTGAGTATCAGGAACAATTTCTTCCCAGCAAGGGCTCTCAAGCATTGGAACAGGCTGCCCAGGGAAGTGGAGGAGTTCTCATTACTGGAGGCATTTAAAAGATCTGTGGATGTGGTGCCAAGGACGTGGCTTAGTGACAGTAACTTACCAGTGGTGGTGAGACTGAGAGCTCTGGGTGAGCAGCTGGGCTTGATGATCTCAAAGGTCTCTTCCAGCCTCAGCAGTTCTATGGTTCTATGACAGGAGGAAATGGCTTCAAGTTGTACCAGAGGAAGTTTAGGTTCAGGAACAAGTTCTCCCTCAAAAGGGTGGTAAGGTCTGGAGCAGGCTGTGCAGCGCAGTGGCAAAGTCTCCATCCTTAGAGGAATTGAAAAGCCATGGAAATGTGGTGCTGAGGGACATGGTTTATTGGTGACCTGGCAGTGCTGGAACATTTGAACTCAAGGATCTTAAAGGCTTCTTCCAACCCAAATCACTCTATGACTCTATCAGAAGTAAGGTCACCACTGCACCTCTGTCTTCAGTATCTCTATGTAGTGTTGATGCAGTGGTCCCTCAGTTAGGAGCTGACAGAGCAAATCTGTCTGGGCTTCTAAGGACTCTCTCAGTGTATCTGATGCATAGCAGCTCCACGACAACGCTGTCCTGAACAAGCTGCCCTGTTAGGCTGCAGAACTTCTGGTAGCTGCCAAGCTCATGAGAGGGTAAGTCTCTAACACAGGCTTTTCCAGCTGAAGGCAGCTCCAGGTGTAACTGATGTGCTCAACTAAGCTACTATCCCTGAGGCAAATGGCATGATTTAGCCTTAAAAACACGGGAACCTAGGACAGAAATGTGAGCACAACCTATACCTCACCTGCAGCTGAAAGAGGAAATTATCATCAGTCCTCACAATTCAACTATGTCACCACCAAAGGATTCCTTGGGCTAACTGATTCCAGTTCATGTAATTAACCATCACAGAACAGTTTGGTCTGGAAGGGACCTGAAAGATCATCTAGTTCCAACCTCCTGCTGTGGACAGTGACACCTTCCACTAGCCCAGGCTGCTCAAGACCCTGTCCAGCCTGGCCTTGAACACTTCTAGGGAGGGGGCACCTCCACAGCCTCCCTGGGCAACCTGTGCCAGCGTCTCACCACCCTCACTAGAAAGAATTTCTTCCTGATCTTCAGCCTAAATCTCCCCTCCTCCAGCCTCGATCCTTTCCCTCTCATCCTATCACTACAAGCCCTTGTGAAAAGTCCCTCTCCAGCTTTCTTGTAGGCCCTTCAGGTACTGGGGATAAAAATTAGATTAGATAGATAGGTAGAGTCCTGGTTTGAGGCTAATTGGAATACTTTAATGAGAAATTAGATCATAGGCTGTGAAAAGCAAACAATGGAGATGTCTACTTCACTCATAGGCTTGCTGAGATGTACAAAAGCAAGGACACAAACACAGGTAACAGTCGCGCCCTCGCGGTGGCTGTCTTTTCTCCCTGGGCTGCTGCTGCTCTGCTTGGATCTGTGTAACCCAACTAATCACTCTGCTTCTAACCCTCCCTTGCCAATCCTCCCAACTCACCTTGTACATAAAGGGAACCCTGGGATAGGACTGGGGGACAGAAAGAAGGTGGAAGGGTGGTTGGGAGCCTCTCCTGGGGACTGGGATTTCTGGGAGGGGTCTTGTGTTTCTGTGTTACTTTTACCTTGTATATTTCTGTATATAGCTGTAAACATTTGTAACATATCTGTAAGTATCTGCTTGTATATTGTGCTAAGCTGTGAACATAAACCTTCAGTCCTTAACTTCCAGCTGGTTGAGTCTAGTCTGGGTGATTTCACTGGGGGGGACGGACGGACAGGTAACTCCCCACTGGCAGACAGGCAATCAATCCTTCCATTGGGTTCACAGCATTCCTTGAACCACACTCAATCACAGAATGCCAGGTTGGAAGTGCCCCCCAAGATCATCTGGTCCAATCTCTCAAGTACATATCCAACTGAAAAGATCATTCACTTTTGGTAGACAATTAACATTATTTGCCTAATTATATTTTTCTCCTCCCAAAGACACATTGCTAGAGAAGGTAAAAGCCTCATCACTACCTTTGCTTGAGCCTCTTACTGAATCCTGGCACAGAAGTGGTTTGAAACAGGTATTTTGTGGCATAACACAGGTTTGGAGAGAACAAACCATTTTCTACTCAAAGTCACTTGATATCCACACTTTGCCTGCTTGTAAATGATGTGTAAAATCAGAGGATACTTCAGTGCTGAAAAAAATATCAGAAGCTGCTGAGGACCCAAGATCTTTTTGGTGCAGATTCTTCTGGGTCATTATTTTTGTACCTTGCCTGTCCTATATGTGAGAGTTCTGGCTTCATCCCCAGGCTTCCAGGGAGCAGCACATGCCAGGAATACATATTTTTAAAACTGGGAATGTTGTCAAGGTATTTTGGCTCATGTGAATAGAATGTTAAGGTATCAGCAAGTCAGCAGGGAAAGCTGTCACCTCACCAGAAATCTGAAGTGCTTTGCTACCTCTTTCCCCAGAACATAGGGACCCAAAAAGAGAAATATTAATTTGAAATGAGGCAGTGAAACAAGTCCTCCAACAGCAGGGACTGCACTTTGCCTTTACACCAGAAAATGACTGAATCCAGCAATGCCACCAGCACTCCAGTGAGGCTGTAGGGCCTGCTCTCACAGATACAGTCAAATGGTTTGGGTTGGAAGGGACCTGTAAAGGTCACCCAGTCCAAGCCCCTGCAGCCAGCAGGGACAGATAGAGCTAGAGCAGGTTGCTCAGAGCCCTCCCATCCTATCTGTGGACTCCTCTGGCCCCGCTCCAACAGGTCCCTTTCTCTGCTGTGCTGAGGACTCCAGAGCTGGCCCCAGCACCACAGACAGGGTCTTAGCAGAGCAGAGGGCAGAGTCATGTCCCTCCACTTGCTGCCCATGCATAAATCATGTGACACTGAATTCTCTTCATAATACAAACTCTTCATCCCAGCTGTAACTCAAACTGTAACCCAGTAGGTTCCATCTGAACATGAGGAGAAATTCTGTTGCTGTGAGGGTGCTGGATAAGAGAAAAGGTGCCCAAGATGTCACCTGTTTGCAAAGCCAACGCTGCCTCTGTGCTACAAGCTTTAGAGGCCAGTGCTGATGTTTCAGAAGATGCTTTCAGATGCTACCAGTGCCAAATTTAACAGTCTGTACTTACACAGCATAGAAAAGGTTAACCTTCAAGTCAGCTCTCAAGTATGACTTCAAAGCCCACAGGCTACAAACGAAGAGGTCCAGCTCGCCTGTAATCCAACACTCCACGTTCCAGCTGGAATCTGAACAGAAGGAAAGGATTAAACCTTGTCAGCTGTGTTAAAACCAACAAGCCCCAGGACAGAATTCACTCACAGAGAGAGAACAAGCAGCAGATACTCGTGAAGGTGAGTCTGGACCACAAGTGTGCAAATGTTTCTGAGTAATCCTTGCTGAACTGGGCAGCAGTTATTAGAGAAGCAATATATTTTATCTGGCTGTGTGGAAAAGGCCACAAGGGGAAGAAGGAAATTAAGCTGCTGGCTGAAGGTTTTGCTACTGTTGACGGGTACAGCCTCGATGTGGCTGTACTGGGTACACTTTGTGGACACACAGACAGCTGTACTGCAGACACAACACAGCAAAATGAGTGTGGCAGCCTTTGAGAGATTTGTTCCATGGCATTGCTCTTGTAAAATGAAATTCTCCCCTCCTGAGTTCAAGGAGATTCCTGACACTGATAGCAGCTGGCCAACAAGCCAGAGACTGTGGTTTACAGGAGAAAAACAGCCTAGGAAAAAAGGAATTCAACCTAACTCATGTACAGATCTTTACCAGGGCAGAAAAGATGGCATTCGCTCTCCATCTTCCCCTCTCCTGGAGGACTTTAAAGCCTATATCCAGCAAAATATTTCAAATATTTCTCCTGTCTGAAGCCCTTTGAAGCTCTGCCCTTACCTCCTCATCTGTAGTGCTACATATTTTATTCTGAATTCCCTTAGAGACAGCCAACTTTTTTTCCCCCTTCTTTGAAACTGTGCTGTACAAATTCCTTCATCTTCCACTTCAGACTTTTTAGGAAGGATTTCACCCTGTGATGTTGTCTGCTCTGGATAAAATAATAATTAATACAGCCCAGCTCCTGTCCTCCCAAACAACAACAGTTCCCAACCGCTTTTGGAAGAATTAGTAACTAATTATGTCCTCAAATGCAAAACTCACCAATTTCCTGAGAAGCAGAGATACTTATTTCAGAAGGAATAAACCTCCTTGCCTGCATGCCTGCTCTGTACAAAGAGCAATCAATGTTGCTGTCACTCCAAAGGCAACACAGAAAACTGTCTTCCTTCATTAGCAAGGGAAGCTTGGTTGTGGATGTTCCATGCTCTCTCCTCAAGCCAGACCAGCTCTGAACAACTCCAGCAGAGAAAGGACTCAGAAGTGTCTCATTCAGCAGCAGAAAGGGCAATGTGAAGTTCCAGGGGGGAATCTGATGGATCATACAATGGGCAGCTGCCACTGGAAGGAAGTCTGCAAATATAAAGGCAAATTGACCTGAGACAGGAAGGAAAAGTTCCTCTGACTTGACAGTGAAAAGGAGTGGTTGATGTTCTGCAGAAACACACTGATGGCAGAAAGTCAGGCTGCTCCCAGGGGCTGTTCTCTCCACTGCAGTACAAACACCCTCTGAGTGGCTGTCACAAGTGACAGATGCTGGAGTGGGTACAGAGGCTGCCTGGCCTGTGGGCTGGAAGGACACCCTTGTCTCCCTGGACCCCAATGTGGGGCACGAGCTCTGGCAGTGTCCTTGGCATGGCCTGAAGCAAGTCCAAGGCAGAGGCTTTCTGCAGCCCAGCCCCTGGCAGTGTCTTTCCCCATCACGTTCTCACTGTTGGCAGCAGCTTCTGGCTGTGCAAACCTGCCCTGAACTGCAGGAAGTGCCTCACTGAGCAGTGACTGAGCTGAGCAGAACTGGCTCTGTTCTAGCTCGAACCAGGACACTCCTACCTCTCATTTCCCAGATAGTGCCCTGGGGTGACAGAGTCACACCCAGCCACATATTCTTGTCATACTTTATCTGATGTTTAGCAGTTGCAGGGTGACACAGAAGCATAAAACTGTTTGGGCTAGAAAAGCCCTCTAAGATTATCAAGTTGAGCCACCAACCCAATGCCACCATGGCCATTAAACCTTCTTCCAGTGTGCCATGTCCCCACATTTCTTGAACACCTCCAGAGATGGCAACTCCACCACCTCCCTGGGGAGCCTGTTTCAGTGCCTGACCACTCATTTGGGAGACAAATTGTTCCTAATCTCCAACCTAAACCTCCCTGGCAGAATTTCGGACCATTTATTTTCATTCTGTCACCTGATACAAAGGAGAAGACACCAACCCTGACCTCACTCCAGCATCCTTTCAGGGAGTTGTAGAGAGCAATGAGGTCTCTCCTCAGCCTTCTATTCTCCAGGCCGAGCCACCCTAGTCCCCTCAGCTGCTCCTCCCCACACCTGTTCTCCAGACCCTTCCCCAGCTTCAATGCCCTTCCCTGGATCTGCTCCAGCCTCTCAATCTCTTTCTTGGACTTAAGGGGCCTGAATCCCAAAACAATGGGATTGGTTCTTCTACAGCAGTGGAGCTGTGCTATATGAGCTGGACTGCAAGTGTCCTGACACTGTGAGGGAAGATGAAAGTCACACCTGTAGAGTGGCTGAACTTAGGTCTAGGGTTCACTACATTTGTATTAACATAGGCTGTTTTACCTCAAAGAGATGCTTCCCCAACACTCTTGCTCTCAACCCATTGCAAGAGGTTGAGAAAACAAGGCGTAATGAGTTTGGAGAAGAATGGCACAGAATGATTGACTGGTTTGGAGTGGCCCTTTGAAGGTCACCTAGTGCAACCCTTCTGCAGAGAGCAGGCACATCTGCAAGTAGAGCAGGCTGCAGATGCAGGCTGCCTTAGGAGCAGACAGTGTCACTGCGCAGCGTGTTCAAGGCCTTTGCTTGCTCCTGATGCAGAGTTTGTGTTCCCAGACCCCTGAGGAGTTCTACTCTTCCCTCCCTGCTCATTTCTCAGAGTTTATGCCTCTCTAAATATCAGTTTCATTAGAGCCTCCTGGCTGCATGCAGAGGACTCAGTTGGCTGAATGGGTTTTTAGTCCATAATTCATGATGTTAAAAGGACAATGAGTAGGTGACATGACTGCCTATGAAGCAGGGCAGATACATAACACACTACTCAAATTGCAGACTCAGCTAGGGGTGGGAAGAGATTCCTACCGCTGATGTCTTCTTCCAAATAATGCCTGTCCCCTCTCACACCCCACCACAGAGTCACAGAACTGTTTTGGTTGAAAAAGACCTTTAAGATCACCAAGTCCAACCATTAGCCCAGCACTGCCAGGGCACCGCTAAACCACAGCCCTCAGCACCACATCTGCACAGCTGTGAAACCCCTCCAGGGATGGGGACTCTACCACTGCCCTGGGCGGCCTGGGACAGGCCCTGACAACTCTTTTGGGAAAAAAGAATTGTTCCTCTTGTCTCCTTCTCTGTAGCCTTTCAAGGCCTGTCTGGATGTGTTCCTCTGTCCTCTGAGCTAGATTGTATGGTCCTGCTCTGGCAGGGAGGCTGGACTTGATGAACTCTTTGGGTTCCTTCCAACTCCTGACATCCTGTGAGCCTGTGAACCTAAACTTCTCCTGGCACAACTTGAGGCCATTTCCTCTTGTTCCTTGGGAGATTAACATTGGCATCGTTATGGCAAGCTGAGGAGATTCACCATTTGTATATTTTACTCTAAGCAAGGTGAAGACCTGACAATATGAGCAAAGTGGTGGAAGCATCCCAAGTCCATTCACCTGCTCTCTTTTCATAGATATCAGAAATTCATTAATTAAATGCAGTAATTAAAAAATTTCTTCCTAAGATCCAGTCTAACCCTAATCTCTCTCATCTTAAAACCATTCCCCATTGTCCCCTAGAGACAGGTCTCTAGGCACCCTTAAGGAAAGTCCCTCTGCAGCCTTCCTGTAGGATCCCTTCAGGTACTGGAAGGCAGCTATAAGGACCTCTGGGAGTCTTCTGCAGGCTGAACAACCCGAGGTCCCTCAGCCTATCCTCACAGCAGAGGTAGTCCAGCTCTTGGATCACCCTTGTGGCCCTCCTCTGGACTCACTCCAAGAGCTCTGTGTCCTTGTTATGATGGGGACACCAGAATTGGATGCAGCATTCAAGGAATGAGGATGGATTTAATGGAAAAGCCAAAGTAATACCAAAGTCAACACAAGAGATCCAAAGTTGTACTCAGCCCAGAAAAAGTGCAACAGTCACAACATGCAAGAAGGCAGTCCTCAAGAGGAGGAGAAGGAAGAAGAGCAGGACAAGCAGGAGCAGGAAGTCCCAGCTTAAGCAAGAACTTCTCCTCAGCAAACCTCATCCTTTTGACTGAGTGTGATGATGATGTTCTGGGATGCACCTGAAGCCAACTCAAGCCAGCTGTACTGGCTGGCTCCATCCTGCTAGTGTCCTGCAGTCCGTGGCTGGCCTGGGATTAAGGACCAGCACCTTGTTATGATGGGGCAGGCACCATGTGTGTCATGTGTGACAACTCTGAGAGTGTCACCATGTCATGTTATCATTTCTCTACTCTAGATGCATATTGTGCTAAGACACTAACCCAGGCTTGAAAGAGCAGTGTAAAGCAGCCATGGTGATGAGCCTTCATTCACGATCATTTCCAACAGACCTCAGTAACTTACCCAATAGCACGAACGTACTCAGAATGATTTGCCCACACATCTTGATTTGCAGAGGTGACCTGAAAAATGCACAGAACATAATCTGAGAGCTGAGTAGTTTCACACTGTGATTTCACAGGGCTCTGTTCTGGTGCACTCAATTTGATTTGCTACCCACATCTTCGTGAACAAAATCAGCAGGTTGAGAAAGAAAACACTGCTTAGAATACCAGTAAAATACCAACCCAGCTACCCCTTCAGCAGCAGCAAACTCCAGAAGAAACTTTGCTGTGAGGGTGCTGGAGCCCTGGAGCAGGCTGCCCAGAGAGGTTGTGGAGGCTCCTTCTGCAGAGCTTCCAACCCCAGCTGGGCAAGCTGCTGTGGGTGCCCTGCTTGAGCAGCGGGGATTGGAGTGGATGATTTCCAGAGGCCCCATTCCAATCCTCCCATGCTTCAGATCTGGTGATGCTCTGACAGTATCTCATTTCTTCAGGCTTTTGCTGATCAGTGTCCACCTTTTGGATTTGGTCATGTGCAAGGCACTACAAATCCAACCAAAAAGCCCAAGAGATGGTAAATTTTCAGCATGTAGCATATACAAAAGCACTCAGCACCCATTCCAACCGTGAAGACCTCACTAAACTTCACAGCAATACTGCAATAGTGTTCTTTCATTTCAGGTACTTGTGCTGTTGTATTGGGTAGAAGGTGGGACTGCTACCCAATACAACCTCCCTGGAGGTGTTCAAGGCCAGGTTGGACGAGGCCTTGAGTGACCTGTACTAGTGGGAGGTGTCCCTGCCTATGGCAGGGGGTTGGAACTGGATGATCTTAGAGGTCCTTTCCAACCTTAATGATTCTATGATTTTCACCGCATGCAGATTACTGTGGTGAGGCAGTCCCCATCCTGGCTCTGCAGCCTGGCAGCAGTGTGTGTGTGGACATGGAAGATCAGGAGAGAAAAACATTGATCCTTCCTGGCTTTTACCACTCCTGTCAGTGCACACTGAGCACATCCTCAGACTGGAAGGTCAGCCTCCATGAGAAACCAGTGGCTGCTAATAAACCNTGGACTGGCTCCAACACTTCCATGTCCTTCCTGTGCTGGGAGCTCCAGAACTGTACACGGTTGTGTTACAGTAAAGCAAGCCACCTTCTGCTTAGAGCTATCCCTGCTCTCACTTTTGCCCTCACCAGGCTCCAAAATGACAGTCTGGTGACCCTGACACTGCTTTAAGCCTTGACCATGGCTTTGAGCAGAGGTGGTTCAAAGCTGTCTGCCTGAAGCAGCAGCAAACTGAACTACAGAATGATAGAATGGTCTGGTTTGGAAGAGACTTTCAAGATAACTGACCAGTGAGGTGAAAATATTTCAGTATCCCTGTCTCCCTGCAAGCTCTCCCACAAGGAAAACCTTCCCAAACTGAGTTGGAGCTGGGACTGGAGCTGAAGCCAAGCCATTTCTTCAGCACAGACCATCTTCATTTTGCTCTGTGAGATGAGTCAGGCCCATTCACTTTTCTCTCCATTCACCCACGTTAGGATCAGAGTCTGTTTAAGCTACATTTTGAGCAATTAAAGAGGAAAGCTCCAAATTTCAAAGGCAGTGCTTCACAACTCCTACTTGAGAGGGAAATGTGCCTCTCAGCACAGCTGTTAGGATGCCAGCCTCACCTGTACCTCTTCCATTAGTGTGTTGCCTAATAGGTGAGCCATAAAGGCCACAAGAATCATCTAGCCGCAAGCTCTCATTAAGTCATTTCAGAAAGATCCAGGCAAGGTTATTTCCAAAAGCCCATGATTTAGTTTTGTCCTAAGTTTCTGAAGGGAAAAAACCCTTTTAAACTAATGTACCTGTAAGTGTATGCTATTCATCCATCATCCCAGCACCCAAAGGAACCCAGGTTAACCACAGCCCTGGTGGACCCAGTCTTACACATTTCTTCTTTCTGTGAGAAGAGGAAAGTCCTGCTAAAGGTGGATCACATCACTCATATGACAGGGACGTGCTCAGTGACTTCCTTGGGGGCACTTTAGCATCATTTGGTAGCTCCTCCAGTTGCTACCTGCAGGCAGCAGTGAAGCAGTGGAATCATCACCAGTTCTCCCCTTCTAGAGATAAAATGTTAGGAGCTTGAACCATCTTCTGATCACAAATTAGTTTCTTGCACAGGAAATGCTTTGAAATTGGAAGAGCAGTTGTTGGGTGCTTCCAACTACCTATGAGTCTGATAGTGAGAGTGTGTTGGCCAGAGCATCTCTCTTCTCTGGCTCTCCTGCTGGAAGAGTGGAGGGTGGAAAAATGGAGTTTAGAAAAAATGTCCAGCATTGGTGGGTCTGAATCATCCAGCCCCATGCTATGGATGGAAGTCAAAAGGTTACCCAGGGAGGTGGTGGAGTCACCATTCCTAGAGATGTTCAAGAAACATGTGGACATGGCCACTTGGCGACATGGTTTGGTAGCCATGCTGGTGCTGGGTTCACGGTTGGACTCGATCTTAGAGGTATTTTCCAGCCCAAACAGTTCTATGGTGCTATTAAAGGTATGGCTTCATGAAAAGCAGCTCATGTTCCTCTTTTAGAGGGGCCAAATTTGCCCTTCATAGCTCAACCACTTCTCAGTATCAAAATGCAGAGGTGACTTTCTATTGTAGAAGAAAATCAGACATATTTCAGAAGCTTATCAAGCTGTCAGTGTTACAACTGGATGTTGTTGCAAATGCTTTAAAGTTCTCATGTTCAAAGCAAGTTAATAAAAAACACCATCAAGATGTCAAAATAATCCATACAGCTATGGTCCATCACTTGTTCTCCCATCATAGAATGGCTTGGTCAGAGGTCACCTAGTCCAACCCCCCTGCACTCTGCAGGGACAGCTGCAGCTACAGCAGGTTGCTCAGAGCCCCAAACAACTTGACCTGCAGTGATGCCAGGGATGGGGCAGCTACCACCTCTCTGGGCAGCCTGGGCCAGGCTCTCAGCACCCTGGTGGTCTGAATCTCTCCTGTTGCACTGCAAGAAGCAAAAGCTGTCTCCCACATATCCTTAGCTATTTGAGGGAAATGAGCACTGGTTTGGTAACTACACCTATTTCATAGTGCTGTTTCAAAGCAGAATGTGAAACATCAGCTCTCATCTGTTCCTGGAAGGAAGAGGACAAACAGCTAATTGCATTGACACCAGCTGCTGTGTTAGTTTCACCCATGCAATACCTGCTGCACACCGAAGTGAAAGCAACCACAGCTCCACAGAATGACAGACACCTCAAGAAGGGAAGGCAACTTATGTAGTCTACCAAAGGTAAAGCATTTTCATTCCCTGATGCTATGAAAATGAGCAGGTGGAGCAATCAGAGAGATTCTGATATCAGCACTGATTCAACCATAATTAACACTATTTGGACCAGAAGGAGCAAACACAGCTCAGAACAGCTTGAGACAGTCTCCTCCTCTTAATTCTACTATACAGGGGCGATGGCTTCAAACTGGAAGAAGCTGGATTTAGATTAGACAACAGGAAGAAATTCTTCTCCATAAGGGCAGTGAGGCACTCAACAGGATGTGGAGACTCCAAGCCTCAATCATTCAAAGCCAGGTCGGATGAGGCCTCGAGCAGCCTGGTCTAGTGGAAAGTGTCCCTGCCATGGCAGGGGAGTTGGAACTAGATGATCTTTAAAGTCCCTTCCAACCTTAACCAGTCTGTGATTTTATATC
This sequence comes from Ramphastos sulfuratus, assembly GCA_013399055.1. Classification (NCBI taxonomy): domain Eukaryota; kingdom Metazoa; phylum Chordata; class Aves; order Piciformes; family Ramphastidae; genus Ramphastos; species Ramphastos sulfuratus. Next base: position 53,186 of record WBNM01017872.1, on the reverse strand, counting down.
CTTCCACTGCATCAATCCAGGTGTTACTTTCCAACCGCAGTTCCAACAAGATCCATGAGCAAAAAGTAGTGCTGCATGTGATCAAACAGCAAGCAAGCTGTGTGCCACCTGCAGTAGCATCTTTCCTGTCCAAAGTTCAGTACCTCTTGTGTAAGCTTCATACAGCAATTGGGTAAAAAGAGACAGCTACAGCTAACTCTTATGACAAGACAAGGGTGCTGCTGAACCAGACAGGACCACCCAGGATCTTTTCTAGAATGAATATGGAGCTTACCAGAATTTCTAACTTCATTGTAAGAAAGAATTTAGGTTTTACAAGAGCACATAGTTAAAAACAGGAGAACAATTAAACTTATAACTAGAGCTCTGTCCCAGAGACAGTAAGTTAATGCAGGAAGGAAAAAAAGTGAGTTTATCCAAGGCTGGGCAAGTCATGGAAGGAATTAGAGCTCGTTTTAACACACCTACCTTGAGATACAGCATTGGGAAACAACCAACTTTGCTGCTGCTATGGAGAAGGAAGTTTCCAGTTCCCCATGTACGTAGTATGGTCCTCTCCATGCTAACCCCTGTACAAAAGCTTCCCTAAGGAAAGTCCCTGCCTTGATTAAACCCAAAACACAGCTAGACAGGAGGACAACAATGAAAGTAAGATCATGGCTATTAGAGGCTGGCTGAGAAGTCAGAGAATCATAGAATCACAGAACTGTTTTGGTTGGAAAAGACCTAAGATTGAGTCCAACCATCAACCCAACCCCACCATTAAATCATGCTCCAAGGTGCCATGGCCACAGGTCTCTTGAACACTCCCAGGGATGGTGACTCCAGCATCTCCCTGGGAAGCCTGTGCCAATGCCTGACCACTCTTACAGGAAGGAAAGATTTCCTAGTATCAAATCTAAACATTCCCTGGTACAACTTCAGACCATTTCCTCTCATTCTGTCCCCTGATACTAGGGAGAAGAGATCAACCTTTGCTTCACTCCAACCTTCTTTCAGGTAGTCCTAAAGAGCAATGAGGTCTTCCCTCAACCTCCTCTTCCTCAGGCTAAACAACCCCAGTTCAATCAGCTGCTCCTCATACCTTGTACAACCATTGGCACATCAGCATGGGAAATACTTTCAGCACAATCTGAAACAAGCACAACTGTTGACCCACACACACCTGCTATGGGCATGAAAAACTCACTGCAATTTTTCCTCTTCCTTCTGGAGTTGCCTTTTTTCCCCAGTTCCTTGTCCTGCCAGCTCACATGTCTGTGTATCTCCGTTCCAAACCGCACACACAAAAGGGGGAGGAAGTGTTGATGTGAAAAGAAGGCTTCAGCATGAGGCAGGTCTACCTGTCCAGAGTGAACATCAGTGAACAGAGGGTGGCACTGGTGACTAAGAGTGCCAAGCCTACAGGACCCAGCAGAGCAGCAGAACCCTAACACCACTGAACTCAGCTGTGAAACTCCCATAAACTTTTGCAGGGACAAAGGGACTCAGATGAGCAAGCTGCAAGACCAGAGCTTTACTTATTAGTGGTTTTCAATAAGCAATTTCAAAGCTTAGAGACAATTATGGAAACTCAGCTGCCAGGATGTCCTCTTTCTTTCCCAAGCCAGGTACCACACACACAGACAGCGGCTGGAGGCCTTTTTTTTTGCTTATTCCCACCCTCAAAAGAAAACAAACAAACAAAAAAACCAACCCACCCACCACCAGCAGCTGCTAGTTAATGTGAAGCAGGAACATAATCCTGTAAGCACACAAACTGACCCTCTGCTGCAGCTGGCTTTAAATATTTAAAAGCTCTATCGAATGCATACAAATATTTAGCAGCAATGCCTACACACAGCACCTTCCAGGCAGCTCTTCCAGGCTCCCAAGGGCCTTCCAGTCCTGGTGGGTTTGGCGACACCAGTGCAATTGCTCAGTGAACTTGTGGATGCCTCAGCCCTGCAACTGTTCAAAGCCAGGTTTTGAGCAACGTGGGCCAGCAGGAGGTGGTGGCAGGGGGGTTCTGTATCCTCTTGGACAGCCTTCCTGGGCATGGAATTTCATTGAAGTGTTTATGGCATTTACTGCAGGATCATAGAATGGCTCATGTTGGAAGGGACCTCAGAGATCATCTACCCCAGCCTCCCCACCATGGGCAGGGACACCTCTTGACTAGCCTTGGCTGCTCAAGGCCTCATCCAGTCTGGCCTCGAACAACTCTGGGAAGGGGGAATCCACAACTGCTCTGGGTAACCTATTCCAGAGTCTCACCTCACTCTGAAGAACTTCTCCCTAAAATCCAGTCTAGCCCTGCTCTCCCTCAGCTTAAAACCATTCCCCCTTGTCCTGTCTCTAGATACCCTTATGGAAAGTCTCTCTGCAGCCTTCCTGTAGGCTCCCTTTGGGTACTGGAAGGCAGCGCTAAGGTCCCTCTGGAGTCTTCTCTTCTCCAGACTGAACAACCCCAGCTGCCTCAGCCTATCCTCACAGCAGAGGTGTTCCAGCCCTTTCATCATCCTTGTGGCGCCCCTCTGGACTTGCTCCAACAGTTCTATGTTGTTATGATGGGGACACCAGAAGTGGACACAGCGTTTGAGGTGGGGTCTCACAAGAGCAGAGTAAACATATATTATTAGTAAACATTCTTATTAAAGAGTTCCAAAGCAAATGGAACATAAAATAGCAATGAATGACTTGCTTTGAATAATTCTGTTTTCTGATACTAAGGCTCTAACCAAGGCAAGCCAAGTTACATGCCTCCCTACACACTAAGTACAGAACTAGCAGCAGAGCTCCTCTTCTCCATGCACACAAGGACTTGCTCCAAGGCTGCTGATAAAGCCTCGCTTCTGAAACTCAGCACTGAAATGTCCCATAGATTCACAGAATGCTTTGGGCTGGAAGGGACCTTAAAGATCATGTAGTCCAGATTGGAAAGGACCTTAAAGATCATCTAGTCCAACCCCATTCAGTGAGCAGGGATATCTTCAAAGACCCATCCTGCTTTTGAACACTTACAGGCAACAGCTTCTCTAGGCAACCTGCTCCAGCATCTCACCACCCTCACAGTGGAGAATTTCATCCTTACATCTAATCTACATGTCCCCTCTTTCAGTTTAAAGCCATCACCCCTTGCCCTGTCACTACATTCTCTTGGAAAATGTCTGTCCCCATCTTTCCTGCAGACTTCCCTTATGTACTAAAACACTGCTAAAAGGTCCTTCTGGAGCCTTGTCTTCTCCAGACTGATCCACATTAAATTTCCAAATAGCTCCTCTATCAGAAAGGACTCCAAAGGCTTCTGTAACATCAGTGAGTCACAACCCACATCCACGTAGATTTATTGTGCTTCAGACATGAAGCCTCAACAGAAGNGCCCCAGCGCCACGCCCCAACGCCCCGCCCCGGCGCCCCCACCCGGCGCCTCTACCCAGCGCCTCTACCCAGCGCCTCTACCCAGCACCCAGCGCCCCGCGCACAGGGCGCGGAGGGCCCCGGCAGTCCGGCAGGGGTTGTCGTAGCGCGGATCTCCGTCAGAGCCCCCGCTCTCCGCGGCGTGGTGGCGTTGCCCCCTCTGTACTTTGATGTCCTACAGGTGCGTCATCACTGAAGAAAATAAAGTTTAAGTCTTTAAAAAGGAACAGGAAAGTGTTTGAACAGGGAAGCGGTGGAGTCGCCATCCCCGGAGGTATTAAGAGACGCGTGGAGGTGGCCGTTGGGGATAGGGCTTAACGGCCATGGCAGTGCTGGGTTGGTGGTTGGACTTACCTTGGGGGTCTTTTCCAACTGAAACAATTCCATGGTCCTAAGGGATTGTCANCTTCTGAAACTCAGCACTGAAATGTCCCATAGATTCACAGAATGCTTTGGGCTGGAAGGGACCTTAAAGATCATGTAGTCCAGATTGGAAAGGACCTTAAAGATCATCTAGTCCAACCCCATTCAGTGAGCAGGGATATCTTCAAAGACCCATCCTGCTTTTGAACACTTACAGGCAACAGCTTCTCTAGGCAACCTGCTCCAGCATCTCACCACCCTCACAGTGGAGAATTTCATCCTTACATCTAATCTACATGTCCCCTCTTTCAGTTTAAAGCCATCACCCCTTGCCCTGTCACTACATTCTCTTGGAAAATGTCTGTCCCCATCTTTCCTGCAGACTTCCCTTATGTACTAAAACACTGCTAAAAGGTCCTTCTGGAGCCTTGTCTTCTCCAGACTGATCCACATTAAATTTCCAAATAGCTCCTCTATCAGAAAGGACTCCAAAGGCTTCTGTAACATCAGTGAGTCACAACCCACATCCACGTAGATTTATTGTGCTTCAGACATGAAGCCTCAACAGAAGAAATAAAAAAAATAAGTCTGATTTGGGTGCACCATGCCAACCTCCAAAAACCCCCAAGCTCTCATTTGAGTACACCATGCGAAACTCCAAAACCCCAGGGTCTGGGTTGGGTGCACCATGCAATCCCCCAGAAACCCCAAGGTCTGTTTTGGGTGCACCATGCAATCCCCAAAACCCCAGGGTCTGGTTTGGCTGCAGCATACAATCCTCCAAAGCTGCCTAAGTCCTTTCCAGAGCTATCTGTGAGGCAAGTGCCCACACTCACCCACCGGTCTCACGCCGTGTTTGGGTGAACTCCGGCCGGGTTTGGCCATCTGGCAGCCTCGAGCCGCCCGTCTCTCTCCTCACACCTCAGGAGGGACTCATCTCGCCCGGTTCAGGCTTCACCTCCCAGGGCAGAGCGGGAGTGAGGCGGGCAAGGAGGCGGGCAGAGTCCTCAGCCCCACACGGAGAGAGCCGCAAATGAAAGAAGGAAGCAGAAANTGTCCTCCCGACACTGCCCTTCACACCTTTATAAACATGAACGAGGTCACCCCTTAGGTTCCTCCAAGCAGCACAGCCCCAGCTGCCTCAGCCTTTCCTCAGCAGGGAGATGTTCCACTGCCTTCAGCACCTTCGTGGCTCTGTGCTGGACTCTTTCAAGCAGTTCCCTGAGGCCCTTCTTGAACTGAGGGCCCCAGAACTGGACACAACATTCCAGATGCATTCTCACCAGGGCAGAGTGATACATAACACAGTGTTATCACTCACAACACAAACGTGCCTCCTTGTCAGCAGAAGGACAAAGAGTGATGTTGAGGAGAATAACCTGATTCAGATACACCTCTAAATGACACATTCCGCAGCACTCTGCAGTGTGGTTTGGATGATTTGTTGACACAGATCATTATTTCCTGTTACTTTAAAGGCACATTTCTGTGAACAGGCTGGGTGCAGAGACTACTTCCACATCTCTGACTTGGTTCAACAAGAAAAAGTGTAGAACCCTGCAGGTGGGGAGGAGCAAAACCATGCACCAGTATGGATTTGGGGTTGACCTGCCGGAAAGCATCTCCATGGAGAAGGACCTTGAAGTCATGATGGACAATAAATTATCCACAGGACATCAATGTGTCCTCATGGCTAAGGACAAATTCTGGGCTTCTGGGCCACATGAAGAAGAGTGTGGCTGGCAGGTCAAAGGTGGTTCTCCTCCCCATCTGCTCTTCTCTACTCTGCTCTGATGAGATCACATCTGGAGTATTGTGTCCAGTTCTGGACTCCCCAGTTCAAGAGGGACAGAGGTACACTAGAAAGTGTCCTATAGAGGCTGTGAGGATGATTAGGCATGTGGAACACTTGTCTGATGAGGAAAGGCTGAGAGCCCTGGGGCTGATGAGCCTGCAGAAGAGCAGCCTGAGAGGGGATCTGCTCAATGCTCAGCAAGAGATAAAGGACCTGTGGGGGGCAAGAGGATAGGCCCAGAATTTTTTCAGTGGTGCCCAGAGACAGGACAAGGGACAATGGTACAAAGAGGAAGCCAGAAGGCTCCATTTGAACATGAGGAAAAACTTTGTTGTGAGGGTGGTAAAGCCCTGGAGCAGGCTGCCCCGAGAGGTTGTGGAGCCTCCTTTTCTGGAGAGCTTCCAAACCCAGCTAGGCACTGTGAGGTGCCTAGGGTGAGCTGCTGTGGGTGCCCTGCTTTAGCAGTAGGTTGGACTGGATGATCTCCAGAGGTCCTTTCCAGCCCCGGCCATCCTCTGATTCTACTACTTTTCTGTAGCTAATGATGTTTTAACACCAACTGTATATGGATTATTACCACAAAGATTTTCTTTAAAAATCCTGAGCTGGATCAAAGAAATGAACTGTGAAAATTAATGACTAGAACTAAACCTGAATTCTGGCACCAAATTGTTAAAATGAGCTTTTCAGGTACTAAATTCATGAGGACCAGATCCAGGGTTGGAAAATTGAACATCCTCAGGCTATACAAAATGCTTCTAAAAGGAACTCTGAATACCCCACAGCAACCCAGGCTTCTCTAAAAAACTGGACTGTATTTAGTTTGGAAGCTACTTTGCCATGCAGTTCAGAAGTGCAGCATACACTGAGAGGGGCTGAGAAGGCCTTGATTATAAGCACTGCTCAGCAATTTTAAAAAGCACCTCTGAATCATCAAAGCTGTTTCCAACACAAATCCAAAACACAGCCTCATACCAGCTACTATGGAGAAAACAATCCCAGCCAAAACCAGCACATGCCAGGTGTGACTTGAAGATATGGCAAGAAACCCAACTACAGGAGACCTGAGAAAAACCTAACCCAACAGTAACAGTGAAGATTAAGTTCCAAATTAAAGATAACACCCTGAAAACAAACAGCAAAAGCAGAGGCTACAGATTTGCTGTAACCCCACACTAGATAGTGAATCACCTCAGCTTGCTGTGAAGACAACAATGTTGGTCTCCCAAGGAACAAGTGATAGGACAAGAGGAAGCAGCCTCAGGTTGCGCCAGAGGAGATTTAGGTTGGACACGAGGAACAATTCTTTCCCCAAAAGGTTTGTCAAGGCCTGGCCCATGCTGCTCAGGGCAGTGCTGGAGTCCCCATCCCTGGAGGGATTGCAAAGCTGAGTAGATGTGGTGCTGAGGGACATGGTTTAGCAGCAGCCTGGCACTGCTGGCAAATGGTTGGACTTGATGATCTTCAAGGTCTCTTCCAGCCAAAACATTTCTGTACTTCTGTGGTGTCCTGCTGGCCATAGAGACTTCTCAGCCAAGGCTTCCAGTACTTGCACCATGTTTGTATGGATTTGGTTGGACTTGGTGGTCTTAAAGGTCTCTTCCAACCAAGGCATTTCTATGGCCACTGGAAAATAATCTTCTGTTTAGGTTAGAACATCTTGAGATGTTTGCCAGAGAAAGCTTTGTGTCACTTCCCTGTGTAGCACTGGTGTCTGGTGAGCAAAACAACCAAGCCCATAGGTAAGCTACACTCAGGTGTGTTTATTTATTTATTTCCAACATTATTTTTCCTCCTTTAATACCTAAACTAAACCTTCCTGCAGCTCAATCCTCTTTCTTTTTCACATACTTGAGAGAACCAGGTAACTCCTCCTTGCAGAAGTCCTTTGATGTCATTACACTGTTGTCTCAGCTTGATCATCCTTTGTGTAAACTATGGCTCCAGTTCTCTACAACTTCCTGAAAGGAGGTTCTAGTGAGGCTGCTGTTGGTCTCTCCTCCCAAGTAACTAGTGATAAGACAAGAGCAAATGTGTTTAAGTTGTGCCAGAGGAGGTTTAGACTGGACATTAGGAAAAACTTCTTTACTGAGAGAGTGGTCAGGCATTGAAGCAGGTGGTGGAGTTGCCATCCCTAGAGGTGTTCAAGAAGCATGTAGCTGTGGCACTTCAGGACATGGTCTACTGGTCATGGTAGTTGGGTTATGATGGTTGTACTCACTGATCTTAAAGGTCTTTTCCAGTCTTAGTGATTCTATGATTCTTTTAGTCTGCTTCTACAGACCAGCTTTTCTGAGGACTGCTAAGGCTGACTCATCTCTTTCAGTCTTACTCCTGTTGTTCTCTCCCTTTTCTGGAGAGCAGTGTCCGAAGTACTCCAAGTTAGGACTTTGCAGTGCTGTTTTGAGGGAAGAAATATCTCACCTTTCACATGACAGTATCCTGTTTACACATCCCACAAGGATGTTTGCTTTTCTCTTCTCACAGCATGCCTGTGTTGACTCACACTCTGCTTGCACATCTCCGTAGACCTCAGACCCTTCCTGCAGAACCCTTGCCTGTGCAGCTGATTATTTCGCTGTTAAGTGCCTTGCACTTTATTGAATTAAAGCCTATTTATCTCTGACCGCTTCAGCAGTTTGTCAAGACCACTTGGAATGCTAATCACAGAATCCAGCAGGTAAGGGTTGGAAGGGACCTCCTGGGGTCATCTGATAAAGCAGGGACTGACAAGCAGTGGAGATGTGGTGCTGAAGGACATAGTTTAGTGGTGACAGGGCAGTGCTGGGTTAGCGGCAAGACTCAATGATCTTAAAGGTCTCTTCCAGCCAAAAGTTCTGTGATTCTATGGTGTCCTGCAGGCCATACAGACTTGTCAGGCCAGGCCTCGCACCATGTTTGTGTAGATGCGATTAGTGTGACAATAAATGAGTTACTGGAACTGTTCTCAGCCCATCAAGTATTCACTTGTAACACTGGCAATGCTTCCCATCTTGCCTGTTAAAGTATCATCTCCTCAGGGCAGTAATTTCCCCTGGAAACACTCCTTCATTGCCCATCACAGTGAAGCCTGATCTCAGCTAATCAGGAACATCAGAAAAGAGTTGATGAACACCACCACTGGCAGCAAGTGAGACTTCAGCTGCACCTACGTCATACCCCCAGAGACCGTGTTGCAGGGTCCCATTGACTCCTCTGTGGCCTGGCTTACGCTGCAGATCCCATCCATACAATTCCTCTCCTAGCCAGGATCTAACCAGGGAGCATAGTGCATTGTACCTCACTCTGTTCCCTGTGAAGAAGCACCTCAGTCTTCCCCCATCCCATCACAACAGCCTTTCCCTCTCTGCCCTGGCCAGGCAAGCTGCATCTAGATTCTTCAGTTTTCTGTTTGCTGTTGCCCCTTCTCCAGAGGTGAGACCCTTACAATGTATCTGAGTCTCCTTCCCTAACTTCAAGCTAATTCTTTCAATTATAAACAGGCTTTGCACCATTTTCTCCTCCCTCTTGGCTCTCAGTTTTTCCAGGACTTTTCAAGGACTTCTCCTTCAGCCTCCCTGGGGGCTCAGATTGGGATGGCAGCTATTCTAAAAGCTTATATGGGAGGCTGGCTTGCTCCACATCTCCTTCCCCAAACACCATCCTTCAGACAGGAATCTGCAGACATACCCCACACATTGCAAGCCTGAAGTGTGCCAACATCCCTCTGAGAACTTAAGAGTTGGCAGATGCTAAAGTTGTATCCTGTTTGCAAGAACCTGCTAAGCTTGTGTTGTTACCAAATGCTTCTGAGTGTGACCTTGTAGGAAACAAGGTGGGTCTGCTCCTGGCCATCAACATTACACACGTCAGTGGTCTAGTCACAAAAGCCTGTCCAAGACAAACTAACACCAACAGGTTAAGCAGCAAAGACCTACTCTTACCACAGAATGCTTTGGGTTGGAAAGGACCTCATGTAGCTCCAACCCCTATGTAGTGAGCACGAATATCTTCAACTAGGGCAGGTTGCTCAAAGCCCTGTCCAACCCGGTCTTGAACAATTCCAGGGATGAGGCATCCACAGCCTCTCTGGGCAACCTATTCCAGTGTCTCACCACCCTCACAGTGAAGATTATTTTCCTAATATCTCATTTAAACCTCCCCTCTTTCAGCTCAAAACCATCAGTCCTCTCTTTCTGTCGCTCCACTCCCTGATACAAAGTCCCTCTCTAGGTTTTCTGTAGGCCCCGCTGAGTGCTGGAAGGCCAACAACTAACATGGCTGAATGCTAGCAAGCATGAGGAGGCTTTCAAAATAGGAAAGACAGGCACAAAAAGCAGATCACAGCCTTGGTGTTCTTAGAATATGAGCCTGCTTTTATGCAGAAGATAGAATCATAGAGTGCACTGGGTTGGAAGGGACCTCTATAGGTCATCTAGTCAACCCCCCCAGAGTAAGCAGGGACTTCCCCATCTAGATCAGATTGCTCAGAGCCTGACTTTGAATCTTTCCAGACATGGGCTTCCACCACCTCTCTGGGCAATCTGTTCCAGTGTTCCCCCACCCTCACAGTAAAGAACTTCTTCCTAATGTCCAGTCTCAATCTCCCCTGCTCTAGTTTCAGAGATCAGCAATTTCTTTATAATCCAAGCATACAATGCAAATCTGGGAGAGCAGAGCTGACACCTCAGGAGACAGCCAGCTCCAGTGGCAGCCCAGAGTGTGGCCAGCCCATGGTGGGAGGGACACAGGGTCATACTAGTGCTTAGATGGAGCATGAAGAAGGGCAAAAGGAGAACAGTGAGACACTAAGCACACTTGGCTTCTGAAGGGAGTCCTCTCTTGTTCAGTGGAGGGAGGAATATAGAATATGTCATGACATACTCACAGAGCCATAGAATGGTTTGGGTTGGAAGGAACCTTAAAGATCTTCTATTTCCAACCCCCCTGCCATAGGCAGGGACACCTCCCACTGGATCAGTGGTGGGCAGCCTTGAACACCTCCAGGGATGGGGCATCCATAGCCTCCCTGGGTTATAGCCAGGTAGCTTGAGCTCTTAGCAATAACCTTTCAAGGCAGGTAGAAGGGAATGGTCTACAGAAAGTTCACTAGATGGAAATTTCATCCCTTTTTAAGTCTCTTGAGAGGTCCCAGGTGTTTAGTGCCATCGCCATTAGGAAGGCCACTTCCCCAAGTGCTAAAATGCAATTTGGCAAAAAGAAAATACTGAGTGCATCTGAGGAGGGAAGAAATTGCAGCAAAAATGTAAATTTGACATAAAAAATGTTCATTCAACTAGCAGGCTCTGCAGTTGGACTTACATTTTGACAAGTTCTCTGGGTTTGATATGCCTCTTTACTGGGGGTTTAAATAAAACCAAGAGTTACTATAGCAACATTTACATCATCCATTGCACTTATGCTGCCTCTGAGATACAGGGAACCAGTCGGCTCTATTAACCTTTGTGCTTCTCAATATTTGAAGCAAGCCTGGTTTCTAATAAATTGTTTTCTGCTCTATTTATTTGAATTTTCAGATTATAAATTAAAAGAAATTTGTTCTAATTTTCTTTGAAGTGACTAAGCCCTGTATGTGGGAACAGGAAAGCTGGTTCCAGAGAGGGCAAGAAAAATGTATATAGAAAGAAAACTGTAATATGGGGAAATGAGACAAATCTTGCTTTCTAGTCATTGAATCAGAATAGTTTGGGATGGAAGGGGTCTTAAAGATCATCTAGTTCCAGACTCCCCTGCCACAGGCAGGGACATCTTCCACTAGACCAGGCTGCTCGAGACCTCATCCAACCATCCACAACCTCCCTGGGCAACCTGTGCCAGTGTCTCACCACCCTCACTACAAATAATTTCTTTCTAATCTCCAGTCTATAATCTGCCCTCCTCAAGCTTCAATCAATGCCTATCACTACAAGTCCTTGTAAAAAGTCCTTCCCCAGGTTTCTTGTAGCCCCCTTCAGAAGTCTGCTCTAAAGANCCTGAAAGAGGCCTACAAGAAGGCTGCAGAGAGACTGTTTCCAAAGGGCTATAGTGATAGGATGAAGGACAATGGTCTGAAATTAAGAAATAGCAGATTTAGATTGGATGTTAGGAACAAGTTCTTTACCATCAGGGTGGTGGAACACTGGAAGAGGTTGCCCAGGGAAGCAGTTGAGGTCACAACCCTGAAGATATTCAAGGTCAGGCTTGACAAAACTCTGAGCAACCTGATCTAGTGAAGGATGTCCCTGCTGACTGCAGAGGAGTTGGACTGGATGAGCTTTGGAGGTCCCTTGCAACCCAAACCATGTTTTGATTCTATGATTCTATGACTTACAGAGAGCTATCAGACACCAAAGTGTTCACTTGCTTTTTCCTTCTGTTTTGCTTCCTGATGTAGATATACTCAGCTCAGCCTGCGGCAGAAGTGTGCCTGAATGGGGCTCTAGCACAGCCAAGACACCGCTGGCAATGTAAAGTTACACTTTGCTAATGCCATAACCATGGAAAATGCACAACTTGCTTTTGGTTCAGGAGAGGAGCATTGTCTGCTCTGTAATCCCCACAGTGCCTGCCAGGGTGAGAGCACCACACAACTCCACTGCAGTGAAAAGAAAGTAAACAGCACTGCTCCTTCCCTGGGGGAGCGGCAGTGGAAATCTGTCTGCAAAAGCTCTCTGTGAAACTTGGCACCAGTGTGAGTTTCTCAAGTCTGTCATCTAGCACAGAGGACACAAATTCTCAGAACAGAACTGGCAGGAGAAATAAATGGGGGGGGGGGGGGGGGGGAGAAGAAAAAAGATCTTTTGGATAAATACCATCATGAAAAGAATTCTAGGCCTTTTAGCAACTTAGGGATAGCTAAACCTGGCAGAAATGTAGTCTGTGCCTCAGTGTGATATCCCTGCTCTGGATACTGCAGAGAAAGAATACCCAAGTGAAACGGCGTCAAATCCAAATTGAGGCAGCTGGCTATGGAGACAGGATTTTACTTCAGATGAGATTCATCCAGCACAAAACAGCAATCCCCCACCCCACAACAAATGGAAACAGCACCATTTTTCATGAAAGCAGAGAACAGAGAATCTTCTTCAGTCTACCAAAGAAGGGTTGTAAGGGACGTTGAAAGGTCACCCTCAGTGAATCTGAACTTCTTGGACTGGGCTCTTCACCTGTTCACTTACAAATTATTTTCACTTGCTCTCCTCTGATCACTTGAACCTTCAAAAGATCACTTTTCTAATATGGTTTGAGTTTGAAGAGACCTTTAAAGGTCCATCTAATCCAACCTCCCTGAAGTCAGCAGGGACATCTGCAACTAGAGCAGTTGCTCAGAGTCCCAAACAACCTACCTTAGAATGGTTCCAGGGGTGGGGCATTTCCCACCTCTCTGGGAAACCTGGGCCAGGGTCTCATTAGCCTCAGTGTAAATAATATCCTTGGATCTAGTCTGGATCTGTTTCATAACTGTTCACTGAGAACATGGTGGTTTTGGTTTTTTTTTCATGCTTTTTTATTGTAATTTGTAGAAAAGTCTGTCATTTGCCCCAAAGTATTATGTCCCCAGAGATTATTTTACTTAAATGTCAAGCCAAGTTCATCTAGTGTCCCAATTTCAGCTACTAGGTTTTCAGTAGTGCTCCAAACCACATCTTTAGGCACTAACTTTAGTGGGAATTCAACATCTGCCCTTGAGGATCTGAGTCTCCAAAAATCTGGCACTGTTCCATCCCATATACTAAGATGCATTTTGATCAAGACCTAGCAGAAAGCATCTCCAAAACAGATGCACTAGATTGTTGAGACATTATGTGAAATAATGAAGAAACTTCGGCCTCAGTAGCTTTGCAGAGCCAGCTCTGACAATTTTAGACCATCAGGGAATATTTCTACACAAGTGGTTAATAGTTTTGGAAAGAAATCAGGAAAGAAAAATCCTGGGGTGGGAAGAAAAGTGGGGAATGTGTGGACTCCTCTTTCAGTGCTGAGATGTTGACATTCTGCATGACTTATTTTCTAGGCAAATAAAAAAGGGTGAGAAAGAAGGCACAGTATGGAAAAACAGCATGAGAAATAAAACAAACAAGGGTATAGGAAGAGCTTGTGGTGGGAAAACAGGGGGGAATGGGCAAGGAACAAGGACAAGCAGATGGACTCTGTTGGTGTGGAAATGATGTGTACAGATAGCCCTGGCATGGAGGAGGTGTGAGCAAAAGGAAAATCATGGGATTCTGATATGAGGGGAAGGATTGACAGTGAGACAGAGCCCCAGAGTAGGGAGTGAAGTCTCTGTGAAGAGGCTCCAGGAACCACCTACCCACCACCAGCAGGAAGGGTGCTATGTCCTCAAGGGTTGATGAGAGCATTTCTGACTCTGACACTGGATGTTGAAAATGTTGCCCTCTATACTGGGCAGCAAAACCTGGAGCAGCAAAGCCTGGGCAGCAAGCCAACAAGCACTGCCTAGGACAGCTGCTTCCCACTGCAGCAACCCCAGCAGGCAGTGCCATGTGGATGAGGCACAGAGCATGATAACAAACGAGGGAGGGAGGTGATCTGTATGGCATGGGTCATCTCCATGTGGGAAATGTCCCCTCAGGCAGTGCTACCTCCCTTTGCCAAGTGCTCTTGCTTCTGCTCAAGGAGATATGGGCTGAGCCTCCTGATGCTGGAGAGGACAGGAAGAATGGGCAGGGAAGGAGTAAGTCTTCTCAAGCTGGTTTCTGTTGGCAAGGAGCCACACAAACACCTGTGAATCCTCAAATCTGGATCAGAAGGATCATGGATTTCAGTCCTTCCACATAGAGACAAAAATGCTGTGCTGTATGCAGACCAGCACCTCCAGTATTGGGTTCTGTTTCGAGCCACTCACTACCAGAAGGACAATGATGTGCTGAAGTGGATCCAAAGAAGGTCAATGAAGCTGGTGAAGAGTCTGGAGAACAGGCTTCATGAGGAGCAGCTGAGGGAACTGGTGTTGTTAGCCTGGAGAAAAGGAGGCTGAGGGGAGACCTCCTGGCTGTCTACAGCTCCCTGAAAGGAGGTTGGAATTGAGTGGGAGTTGGTCTCTTCTCCCAGGGAACAAGTGATAGGACAAGAGGAAAAAGCCTCAAGTTGTACCAGGGAAGGTTTTGAAGAGCAATTCCTTCCCCAAAAGGCTTGTCAAGGCCTGGACAAGACTGCCAAGGACAGTGGTGGAGTCCCCATCCCTGGAGGGACTCAAAAGCTACAGAGACGTGGAGCTGAGGGCCATGGTTTAGTGGTGACCTGGCAGTCCTGGGTTTGGCTCAATAACCTTAAAGGTCTTTTCCAACAAAAATGACTCTATGATATAAGACTAGATCAGAGAAGATTCAAGGTACAGAGCACATTCTCATCTTTCACTTACATCCCATCCCTTGAATCCTGCTTGAAATGTGGCAGTCATTTTTCTGCACATTTAGAGGACCTCTGCATCTTCAAACATAAAGATTCTCCCTCCAGTGAGGGAGTAGGTTAGGTATTTTAGTTGAAAAGTTTCCACTTGAAGGGTTTCAAACACAAATCTCATTTGATTATGCAGTTCAGGCAGCTTTTCCCTTCAGAAAGGTCACCTGGAATGCAGCATTATTCTATCTGAAGGCTGCACCCATGGATAACCCTAGCCAAGCACTGATTGCCTTTCCCTCCACTGTGCCACTTTTCCAGATCCACAGATTGCATCAGGCTGGAAGGGACTCTCAGAGGTCATCTTGTTCAACACCCCTGCAATGAGCAGGGACATCTTCAACTACATCAGGCTGCCCAGGGCCACATCAAGTCTGATCTTGAATGCCTCCAGGGATGGGACCTCAGCCACATCAGCCTGTTTCAGTGTTTCACCAGTCCCATTGTGAAGAACTTCCTCCTGATGTCCAACCTAAATCCCCTCTGCTCCAGTTTCAGACCATTGCTCCTCATCCTATTGCTGCCAGCCCTTCTATACAGCTCTTCCCCAGCCTTTTCCACCACTCCAGTTTCTTTTACGTGAATGAAAGGGCTAAAATTGACTATTGAACATGTGCTCTGTAGCTGAATCTTCTCTGGTCTAGTCTCATATCACAGAATGAAAGAATCATTTTGCTTGGAAAAGGCCTTTAAGATCATTGAACTTGAACAGGTTTCATTTCAGACAGGACATTTAATTGGGAACAAAATAGCCTCAATCCTGTTCCCACACTCAGTCTGCAAAGAAAAATAAGAATAATAAGGAATGGCTCCTTTGTGCCATTTAGAAGTTTTCTGAAGGCCAGGGAAATGCTATCAGGTTAACCTGATTATTTCAAGTGCTACAGGAAAACAAGGATTGACACATCCTCATAATCAGTTTACCTACAGGCTTCCTCATTACCTGCACATTACAGCAGAGGTTGAATGAAGGGAATGCAATTAGCTTCAGTGACTTAGAATATCTGAAACCTTCACTGGGAAGAGTGGTGAGCAACAAAACCAGGCGCTTAAATGTCAGGCAAACACATGGAAGAATGATGAGTTCACCCTCTGACTTACTTTTTTTCTTTTACAAAGAATCCAAAACTTTGGGATCTCTTTATTAATGAGACATCAAAATGAAGTTTATGTTAACTCAGGCTGAGAGAGTTGGGGTTGCTCAGCGTGGAGAAGAGAAGGCTCCAGGGAGAACTTTTGGTGGCCTTTCAGGACTTAAAAATGGCAAGAAGCAAGCTGGGGGCAGACTTTTGAGCAGGCCTGTTGTGACAGGACAGGGGGTGATGGTTTGAACTAAAAGAGGGAGATTCAGGCTAGATACAGGAATATTTTTTTACACTGAGGATATTGAGACTGCTTCAGGTTGTCTAGAGAGGTGGTAGATACCCCTGGAACCACTGCAGGTCGGGTTGTTTGGGGCTCTGAGGAACCTGCTCTAGTTGCAGATGTCCCTGCTGACGGCTGGGTGGTTGAACTAAATAATTTTGAAAGGTCCTTTTCAACCTAAAGCACTCTATGATTCCATGATGCCATGTTTATTTCTGTCTCTCAGTGTAATCCTTCTTGTCACTAAAGGAAAGGAGAATGTATAGACATCAGTACTGTCAGTAACCATGGCAGTCACCACTTAGCTGAGCATTCACCAGCTAAGAAAATTAAACCATAATTAATTGGGCTGCTTTTGCTATCAAATCAGAGGTACACATTTTAAAGGTACTTTCCAGCCTGCAAAGGTTGAGAAATCATTTCTGAACAAACTTCACAAAGTGAGACACAGCAAATCATAAAAGCTGCCAGAGCAGGAAGGTTCACAAGAAAGCCAGGGAGAGATTTTTCACAAGGGCTTGTGGTGCTGGGATGAGGGGAATGGATTGAAGCTGGAAGAGGGGAGATTTAGACTGGAGATTAGGAAGAAATTCTTTCCAGTGAGGGTGGTGAGACACTGGCACAGGTTGCCCAGGGAAGCTGTGGATATCCCCTACCTGGTTCAAGACCAGGTTGGATGAGGCCTTGAGCAACCTGGGCTACTGGAAGGTGTCCTTGCCCATGGCAGAGGGCTTGGAAACAAATGATCTTTAACATCCCTTCCAATCCAAATCATTCTAGCAATCTGTGAACTATAAAGCAGGGGTTTTATATTTCATAAAGATCTCAAAAGGCTCTGGATAATCCTTGTTACATCCCAAGGGATCTTCTGGGTAACAAACTGTGTCCTTCTGCCCAAGCCCCATGGCTCTGACAGAAAAGTGACCACAACAGAGCTCAGCATTCAGCACCTCAATGCAAACTCTTGTGCAGCTCTAATCCAAGGCCAAGACAAAAAAAAAAAAAAAAAAAA
>WBNM01017872.1:0-35823 GCA_013399055.1 Ramphastos sulfuratus | reverse complement strand
AAAAAAAAAAAAAAAAAAGATAATTATAGGGGGTTTATATGCATGTGGCTGTAAAAACCTACACAACAAATCCTGGCTTTTAATAGCAGAGACACCAAGAGGCAAATGAGGAAAGACAGTCAAGACAACAGCAGACAAAAGAAGGAACTATAAATGCCCAAGCTGGTTTTGGTAAAACAGTGCCATCTCAGAATGATTTCTTGGTGCATCTGAGAAAGTCAGTGCTTACAGGAAAACATGGAGTATTTTTAGCCTCTTTCTGTTAAACACAAGCAGTAAATAATTGGAAATCATAAGTTGGAGCCACCAATTCACATCCAGAACAAGTCAAAATTTTATGACACAGTTCTTTCTAAATTGCCACTTGTTTGCCCCTCTTTCCAGCTTGTTAATGTCCATAAATCAATATTTCCTAAGTTGTTTAGAACCTGTGACTTGTTTTTGGCTCAGCTGCTTCTGACACCCAGAGCTGACAGTAGCTCAGTCCCATCAGGACAGGGAAAGAGAGACTGGTTGCAATTAGCAGCTCTGGGAGCTTAGCATTCACTCTCTTATCCTAGAGAACTTGGAACTGGCAGCAGCTGGGAGAGGGTTGCTTTGGGTTGGTTCTGCTTGGTTGGTTTCAAATGGAGCTGCAACTCAAATCATAGAATAGAATCAAAGAATTGTTTCAATTGGAAGAGACCTTTAAGATCACTGAGCCCGACCTTAACCCAACACCACTATGGCAATTAAACCATGTCCTCAAGTGCCATGGCCACAGGTTTCTTGAACGCCTCCAGGGATGGTGACTCCAGCACCTCCCTGGGCAGCCTGTGCCAGTGCCTGAACAGTCTTTAAGTAAAGATATTTTTCCTAATATCTAATCTAAATCTCCTCCTGCACACATGGAGCAGGATGGGGACCTCCTATGTGGCTGGAGTTAGGCAAGTAAGCAGTCTTCTGAGCCACCCACAAGAGTTAGGATGAGGGCTGGAATCAAGGCAGAACTGCAGCTCAACACCCTTCAGAGCTGGGACATTCTGTGCTTTCCTTGGAGGGCTCGGTCCTGGGGGAAAAGAACTAAGAACCAATGATGAGAACAGACTAATGATGGAGCACAAACACTGAAAAAGAGGAGAGGAACGGCGAGACACCTGCGTCAATCTTGAGGGGTCTAAAGGGGTTTGAACAATCTGTATCCTAACAGAGGATATTTGCTGAATCTTAATTAACTTTACACATTTCTCACTTAGGAGACTTGCAGGTAAATTATGACTGTGCATTGGGAAATTGCTTCTCATGAGGATCTCCCTAGCTATTAAAAGAGATTTATTAAGAGATACACCTTGCTCTGGCTTGCCTAAGATACTATGATTTTGTACTATCTGCTTCAAAAGGTAAAAATCACTTTATATATGCACATGGGAAATATTCTGCACTTCTCTCTAATTTAAAATTAAACTAAGAGCAGAGTTCTCTATCAAGACTTGTACTATGAGAAATCATTTTATCAGCATGGAGTTGTTTAAAACATCCTAATGTCTCATCACAATCATTAGCATTTATTTAGTTAGGAAAAAAAACCAGACCACCAAGGAAAGCTTGGCCCTGCAGGGTGACACTGAGCCATGTTACTAGAAACAAGGACAAGCTGTTGAATCCTCTCCTGGAGTAAAGTGCCTGCTGTTGGAGTACAGGCAGATGGATCTCTGCAGCCAGCATCCCCCCCTGTATCCTGCATAGCACAGCCAGAAGAAACAGACGCTGAGGCAAGAGGGACAGCCTGTGGCACACAAGTGACTCATGAGCACGCTCACACACTGCCCTCAGATATTGAGGATCTCAGCATCTAACGGCATCAGGCTTCTCTCCTCCCTCCTTCCTCACCAGCTTCAAACAGGGAGAACTTGACCCCTTGCCAGTAAGTCACAACTATTGCAGCTTTTGTTTCTATGTTGTGCAAAGACTTTTTTTTCTTTTTGAAGATGGAAGATTGGTCACAAAAGCTCCCATTGTGTTATGAAATAGCAGTTTGAGGCAGGAATGAAATGAATAACACAATCACAAGCCCAGATCAAAGAGTCACAACAACAGGGAAGTGACACATCTAAATGTCATGATCAATCCTCTCATTCCAAGCACAGTTGTTTAACTTCTCCCCAGGTCCTCAAGCAAACCAAAACATTCAAGTAACAGGCCCCTTTTATTCATACTGGCCAAGAAGATGAAAGCAGTATACTGGAAAATCATGGAATCATTAAGGGTGGAAAAGACCTCTCAAGTCTGACCGAAGCTCAAAGCAAATGATAAACCAGACACCAGCAGCCTCGGCAGGTAGGCTTGCAGCCCAGATGCCCAACCACAGCCCAGGCTGCACCAAATGAAGCGTGACCAGCAGGACAAGGGAGGTGATTCTGCCCCTCTGCTCTGCTGTCACGAGACACCACCTGGAATACTGCATCCAGTTCTGGTAACCCCAACGCAAGAAGGACACTGAACTGATGGTGTGGGTCCAGAGAAGGAACACAAAAATCATTGGAGGGCTGGAGCACCTCTCCTGTAGAGACAGGCTGAGAGATCTGGGGTTGTTTGGCTTGGAGCAGGCTCCAGGGAGACCCTGTAGCCTTCCCAGTACCAGAAGAGGGCCTACAAGAAAACTTGGAAGGTGTTCAAGATCGGGCTGGATGAAGCCTTGGTCAGCCTGATCTAGTGGAAGGTGTCCCTGCCCACGCCAGAGGAGTTGGAGCTAGGTGATCTCTAAGGTCCCTTTCCAACCCAACCCATTCTATGAACCCATGAGCTTCCCTTTTTGTCTTGAGCTCTGACCCTCAGCACTTCATTTCCTGCTTAAGGGTTTCAAATGATTTTGGGAGACTTTATGTGTGTGTGTGGGGGGTGTTTTTTCAAACTCCACAAAAGTGAGCAGCTCATTTTATCACCATTCCTCAAGAAAGCAGGCGATCAAAACCACAATGCAACATAGGCAGCTTCCAGCACTGAACCACCCAGGTCAGCTGTCACGGCAAATAAAGAATCAGGGGTTTAGATCAGCACACCTGGAGAATTGGAACTCTACACACTTGAAAACACATTTCCTTCGATGGCCAAAAGATTTTCTGGAGGGGCAATGGCATGTTTTTATAATCTCTGTGCTCTTCTCTGCACTATCTGCTTCACAGATGACTATGAAGACCTCCAAGTGCTGAGTGACAGCAGGAAGAAAGCCACTGGCACATGCAGACACGGGAGAGGCAGCAGGAAAGAATCCAACAGTCCATTTAAAATGAGCCAGTAGAAAGAAGCAGGATCCAGAATATTTGTTAAATCTAGAACTCCTTTGTGAGAAGTGGTAACTCCACAGAAAGGACTGAAGTGCCTCCAGATGAAGTCCTCCTCATGGGGCAAAAACAACTGTAGCAACTTCTGGAAATAACCCAGAGACACAGGTGAAATAAACCTCAACATAAAGAATAAAAAGAGATGGATAAAGAAACAGGCTGAACTGGTTTAAGCTGACTGGCCTTAAGAGTGGGCCGTGTTAACCCAGGACACAGACTCCTGCAGAAAATGTTCCTCTTTGAGTGTCCACTGTCTTTAACATTTAATCACAATTCACCAGTCACCGATTCCCAATCAGACACTAGGAAGAATTTCTTCCCCATGAGGGTGGTGAGGCATTGGAACAGGTTGCCCAGAGAAGTTGTGGTGGTTCCAACCCTGGCAGTGCTCCAAGTCAGGTTGGATGTGGCCTAGCACAACCCAGCCTAGCAAGAGGCTTCCCTGCCTACACCAGGGGAGCTGGAACTAGCTAACCTCTAAGGTCCCTTCCAATCCAAACCATTATCAAGAAACACATCCCTGTGAAGCCCTCCAGTACATACTGGTCATGTATTTGCAGGGGCCACTTAAACAAATCAATTAGTCATTAGCACTTTGACTGGATCTAGCTTGATGAAATAAACTTTTCATCCATTATCACAGACCAGAAACAAACCCTGCGGAGTAAATGATGTAGTGTCTTGAAAGTCATGTTGTGCTAACAATTGAGATCAGGGTTAGAAAACACATCTTGGAGCTCTGCGTAATTTTCTGTTTAATAAAAATCTGCATGTGGCGTACAAGGACAAGTTTGCTTGGTTAACGTCTGGGTATTAATGAGCTCCACGATCATTTTATGGGATTAAAGTCTCTTTAAAGTTTTCAGAAAGTCACCCAAGGCTTTTAAAGGACTGAAGACACCGAGGGAGGTTTAGAAAGGATATGAGAAGAAACTTCTTCACTTGAAGAGTTCTTGAACACTGAAACAGACTACCCAGGGAGGTGATTGAATCCCCACCCCCAGAGGAGTTTGAAAGAGGCTGAGATGTGGTGCTATGGGACATGGTTTAGCACCAGACTTGCACAGTTAGACAGTGGTTGGGGTCTAAGACTTGTTTTAGTTGGAAAAGACCTTTAAGATCAATGATTCTATGACAGGAGCAATTCTACCTCTCACAATTAGACCAGGCCTTCTGACATTTGTTCCTTATACCATCATGAAAGCACCACTAGATGTGTTTTATGTTTCCTCTCACACCAAAGCCTGTTGTCACCTCTTGAAAATTTAAGACAGACATATTTGAGCATAGGATGTGTTTATTAGACAATTGCAAAAGTCAGTTTTATTAGACACTTCAAAAAGAAATGTAGAATACATTTTAATGTCCATGTTTTAATACTTCATCATCTCAAGAACCTGGCAGTCACAGCACATAAAACCCAGTGTTTACAAAAGTTACAAAAGCTGCACTGCATCAGCTACAGCAAACATGGTTAGTTGAGAAGGAAGCATTATAAAAGGCAGTGGCAGATTCTCAGCTGATTATGAGATAGTGATGGTGCCACATAGCTGCATTCCCCAGATCAGCATGCTCTGGAAATTAAGGCACTTTTGTGTACACAGTACTCACTTCCAGAGAGGAAAACCATTTCAGAGAAACCACAGGCAATTGCTACTGGTCGCTAGTGGCAGCATGCCCAGCACTGGCCCTCAAAGCACCAGCTTTGTACGAACGAGTGAAGTTCTTGATATTGAAGCCTCATTCAAGCAAATTCACTTTTAAAGAGGTCAAGGAAGACTTCCATGATTTAGACATGCTTTTTAAAGTCAAACAGTTTAAAGTAAAAGCCTGCATGAAGTTCACTTTGAGAATCAGTGTATGGAGCTGCTTCAAAAGAAGAAAAAGTACTTGCTCCATCTGGTGTTTCATGAGGCACCCACCACCAACAGCAACATCAAAGGAAATAAAGGACAAAAGAGCAACTTGTCTAAGAAGCAACTTCAAGACTGCAGCTCTAATCCTCCTTTTTAGATTGTCATGGATTCACCTGCCTGTAGCTCAACCTGTCACACATGGAGTTTACTAACATTCTACAAATAAGGATTCTGTATGTAAAGAAAAAAAATCATCTCTACTGGTTTTCACCAATGTCTTGAAAACAAAATTTCATCATTGAGTAGTTTTGCAGCTTTTGGTATTTCTAAGGAATAAAAATCCTCAAGAATCTAACACTGCAAGCACAAGTGTATTTCAATGGGTGTTAAATAGGCATTTACAGGATCAGACACTTAAATTGTATATTATTGCTGATGGTTTACTTCACTAACTTGAGACAAGAATGCCCTTGTACAGGAAAAAAAAAAAAGCAACTTCTTCAAAAATCAAAGTAGAGGAAAGACAGTTTCCACATAAACAACTTGGTTCATGAGAACAAATCATTTCCCCAGCAGTACTTCACAAATTAGGCAGGGTTCAACAGATTTCACCTGAAGCAAGGAACACATGGTGAGAGAATTTTACTTTAAAACCACATTCCTGCCATGCCTTTGATGAGCATTAACAACTGGTGAATCTTCTTTTACAGCCTAGACACACTACAGTACAAAATACAGCTACTCAGCATTCCTCAGCACTGGGCTGTTCACCTTACCCATACCTGGAGTTGAAACTGAAACCAAGTCATTAACCTTCCTGAAACCTGCTATTCCATTCCTACTTGCGTGATATTGCATCACCTGGACCACAGAATGATTTCTGTGCTCACTACCAGAGCACTCATGCAACATTAATTTTTTTGTTCTGATCATCAATCCACAGGATACCATTTTGTGGTACAATAATACTGAGAGAATTATGGAGAGCAGGAATTCAGTTTCTTACTTCATGGAGCGAAAGCCTCTGTATGTCTATTTTTCTATGAGAGGATGAACTAAAGTGTCTCTTCCTTTACTCTCTTTGCAGATGACTGACATCTTTGCAGGTTTGGGTTGCATCAAAATGCATTTTTACCAAATCATAATTTGCAGGATTAAGTCAGTTAAGACAACAGTAAAACTTACTTTTACATGTGTGATTAAGTGGATGTTTACTCATGATCATGTGAATATCTACTAGGATAATGCTGTGTAAAAATACAGTGATTTAATGCAATAACCTTTTCTTACAGACAAAAAACATAGGAGTTGGACAAGTAAATTTCAAAAGCAATTTAAACTGTGGAAATAAAAAGCCCTACCCAAAAGAACACTCACTTCTTTGCAATTCGTATTAAGAACACCAAGGTGTACACTACAATACACTGTGTAGTAGTGGATGTGTCCCCTGCACAGTTTATCCTTTTGTGAATGTTCATAAGAGAATCGTATCAGCTCTAAGCATTAAAGGGGGATTAAAAGTTATTCCCAAAATATATCCACTGGTTTTGAGTAGAGACAAAACCTGAGCATCCTTGGAGGGAAGTTATTTATTAAATGAACATTTTAATTAGAAGGATTTCTAACCAGTGCAAGCTGGAGCATAGAAGGTACTACGTAAACATAAGGGAGAACTTTTTCCCTGCCAGATGACAGACTCCTGTAGCAGCCTGCCCACTTAGGTCATGGAGTCTCCTTCTCTGGAGACATTCAAAACCCACCTGGACACATTTCTGTGTGACCTGCTCTAGATGATCCTGCTCTGGCAGGGGAATTGGACTAGATGATCTTTCGAGGTCATTTCCAACGCCTACCATTCTATGGGTCTGAGTAATAATTCCCTGCATTTATCTTTACGATTTTGTGAAAAACGCCAAACAATATTAAGCAGGTTAATCTTTATATTGATGATGCGTTCTCTTCTCCCCTTTTCCACTCTGGTGAGACTCCACCTGCAGTGCTGTGTCCAGCTTTGGAGCCCCCAAGACAAGGACATGGACCTATTGGAGCAGGTCCAGAGAAAAGCCCAAAGATGATCCAAGGGCTGGAGCACCTTCCCTATCAAGACAGGCTGAAAAAAATGGGTTTTTTTCAGCCTGGAGAAGGCTCTAAAGAGACCTTAGAGCAGCCTTACAGTATTTGAAGGGGGCTACAGAAGAGAGCTGGAGAGGAGCTTTTGACAAGGGCATGGAGTGACAGGATGAGGGGTAATGGCTTCAAACTGGAAGAAGCTGGATTTAGATTGGACATTAGGAAGAAATTATTCCCCATGAAGGTGCTGAAGCACTGGAACAGGTTGCCCAGAAAAACTGTGGAGGCCCCAAGCCTGAAAGTGTTCAAAGCGAGGCTGGATGGGGCCTTGAGCAATATGGTCAAATAGGAGGCATCCCTGCCTATGGCATAGGGATTGGAACTAGATGATCTTTAAATCCCTTCCAACCCAAACCATTTTAGGATTCTATTCAAGATGGCTAAAGATCCCACCAGGCATGCTGACCAGTATCACATGTATCACTGACACTGCTGGGCTTAAACTAAAACTTAATGCGTGTAGTGAAAAAAAAAAAAAGAATAAACCAGCTTCTTTGCAAACTTATTTGGAGACCAATTTGCTGGTGATTCCAACTTTTACTGAATACATCAGGAGAGGTGTCACAAGGGCCTTTTCCCTTTAGCTGAAATGCACCTTCACAAAGCATGTTGTTATGATCTGACAACACAAAACTACATGCAGAGGCACAGACATCCACCTCAGCATGCAGACACACAGGTGGTATCATACAGACACATAGAGACACAGAGGATACATATGGTGATACATGCTGTGGAGTATTACCAGCACCAGAGTGATGTCCTACCACTGCTCCCAGCTAAAGTCATCTCCTCTACCAAACACAAGAAAAAAGCCTAAAATGGTAAGGAAAATAACTGCATTGCCAGCCAGCACCAGACCACAGGCTCCCCATTTGATCTGAAACGCAAGGAAATGAAACAATCAACGCAAGTTTTGTAATACAGGTTCAAGCCAGTTATTTATATGCATTAGGTAAACTACATGAAATACTACAGAAAGGTGCTAAAAGCATAAATAAAGATATAAACAATAAACAATTCCATTTATGCAACTAACTAATTAGCAACCACCCAAATTATTTCAACAAACAGGCTAGTAATGCTGTAGTTTAGAACAAAATAATTACCTTGCCATCATTAAAACATTTTTTTTCCCCTATGACTTAAGTATGTGGTGAAAGTCATGCTCTCCTTTAATAGCTTTGCAACAAAATAAAAAGATCACCTTTCAGACAAATGCCACTAACAAGGATGGAAAACAGAACGTGGTCTTTAGCAGCTTTAATGATCTGCCTAAGTTTACTCAAATCAACAACGTTTACTCTTAAAATATAGAGCTATGAATTCGAGGTCCCCCCCGTGGTCATTCCTGGTTCTGCCAGGGCCACAACTTCCAACTAAAACTGCAGTGTCAGGGAAATGGTGCATCACAAACAAAATTGCAAGAAACCACACAATGTCTTAGGCAAAGCTGAAAGATACAAGAGGGAAATCAACGCAGCACACCAAACCATCAGTGGGTAGTTTGAGAGACAGAATGAGAGTTGTTTGTCTTGCAAAACAAGTGTGACCAAAATCTCACCAGGAAAGAGCATTTCAGAAAGCAAAGTGGAAAGAAGCTAGCAGGGTTTCCTCTGACTTTGAGGGGTTAAAGTGTGAGCTTCAAAAATGCTTTGAAAACCAGAAAGGCAGCTCTGGAAGTTTGGCCTTTTATCTTTTAACTGCTAATATTCTCCAGTCACCAAGGTTTCAGCATCCTACATGGAGAAAGCAAACATTCTGAGAGAAAAATATGGCAGGGTGGTGAGACAGAGGTGTGAGATGCTGGAGGAGGTAATAGCCTGTATTAAATCAAAACAAATCCTGGAAGATAGCCTAGCTAAAAAGTTTTCCAGTCATGCAAGTTCTTTGTTCAGGTAAAAAAGCAGCACTGACAGACATGAGCAGAAGTTGCAATTACTAACTTCAGAATTTTGAAACAGTAGAGTAATGACATTGAAGGCAGAATTTACACACAGCAACAGTGCACTCAAAGATGACACTTCAGTAACCGGTGCCTTAGAAACCAGCAAGCAGAACTTACCGCTTCGACTCGTGCAAGGATTATGGGAAATCCAAAAGCAGAAACAACAATTCCAGTTGTAAAGAAATATGCCAGCTCCCTGCAGGCACTGCTGGCTGCATCACTGTCATCACTCACTCTTTTGGCAATGAAGTGAGGAATGGGGCAGATGAAGTAAAATATTAAGACAAACAGAGGCCAGTACACACTGGGAGAGAGGGAGAAAGGAAATACATAGTCAGCTTAGATTGATGCTTCAATAAAATGTATATTCTGTATAGAAAAGTTCATTGGTTCATGACCTGAAAAGTGAATTATGTGACTAAACCACAACCCCACCTCGTTTTCCCTGCAGAAGCAACCACACAGCCTGCTATAGCACAGGATCGACTCTCTCACACCACCAGGGGTTAATTTAATTTACACTTGCATCACTTCACTGATCCCACTCCCCCCAGCGCCTCACAAAACCAAGTCACCACAGAGGAAACAGGGAACCAAGGCAAGCGGGGCAGGATCCACGAGTTCTGCCGAATTAGAGGCACCCTGAAATATCAACGAGCTGACTGTGAAGGCACAGCCTTGTGCCCTCGTCTCCCTGCGAGCTCTCTCGACTGCTTCAGCTGGATTCTTAAGTGCAGTAAACATCCCAACTGCAGTCCTGTGGTGAGAGGGTTGGGTAAAGAAACAGGGAAGTAAGGGAAAGAGCTGCGTGAGGTTAAAAACGACTGTTTAGCGATGGCACTGCTTTTCCTGAGAAGGCCTAGAGCTATTTTGAGTCGTTTCTGAAACGAAAGAGCTAAGGAGATGGTATTTAATCACAACTACCATGTGCCGAAAGCCAGAAAAAAAGTGGGTGACTACTGGGAGGTAACCAGAGCCAAACGGCTCTATTAAACGAGATGAACACCTCGATTAATAAATACTAAGAAGGGGAACGAAGCCGACCCGCTCACCCGTAGTACTCCAGGGCGCAACCCAGCATGAGGAACGTCAACCCGATGGCTCCGCTGAACGACAGCCCCACGAGAGCTGCAACGGCACAAGCGAGGCGGGAGGGTGAGGTTAGAGCTGCCCTACGCCCGTCGCCGCTTATCCCCCACCCCACTGAGGCTCTGGTCCCTCAAAGCCGCGGTGCGCGGGTGGGCAACGGGCCCGGACCTGCCGTACGGCAGCTCCGGGCGCGTTGCCCACCCGCGGACCGGGAGCGCTCAGTACCTTTGACGCCAGCCATGGTAGGGGCGCTGAAGCGAGCTGAGGTGGCGGCGCCCAACTTCCGGTCTGGGGAGCCCGCCCTTTTCCTGCATCACGTGACGGGCGCTGAGGCGCCTCGGGGGGCAGGCGCTGTCGTCATGGTGCCGAGAGCTGCCATTAGGCCTCGGGGAAGGCGTTGAGCCTCCCTGCAGACGAGCCCGCGCTTAGGTGTGTTAGTTTACGTGTACGTGCCTAAGTACCTCTGTATGTGTGCGCTCGCGCAGCATCGAAGTACATAAATACAGGTTTTAGGCAGTCCCTAGCCATCGGTCTCTGACAATTCTTTTGTGGAATCATCGAATTGTCAGGGCTGGGAAGGACCTCAAGGATCATCTAGTTCCAGCCTCCCCTGCCACGGGTAGGGCCACTCTGAGCCCCATCCAACCTGGGCTTAAAAACCTTCAGGGACGGGGCTTCTAGCCTCTCCCTGGGCAACCTGCTCCAGGGTCTCACCACCCTCATGGGGAAGAATCCAGTCCCAACAGCCAATCTGAATCTGCTTACTTCTAGTTTTGCTCCATTCCCCTTTGTTCTATCCCCAAAAGTCCCTCCCCAGCTTTCCGGTAGCCCACTTCAGATACTGGAATGCCACAACAATGTCTCCTCGGAGCTTTCTCCTCTGCAGACTGAGCAGCCCCAACCCTCCGAGTCTGTTTCCACAGACCGTTCTCACAGCCCTTCTCTGGACACACTCCCCATGTCTGTATCTTACTAGTGATGGTGCAATCGTGTCCTGAGAACCTCTTCACACCCAAACCGGGAGCCCAAGTGCCACCCGATCTCCGGGTGTGCATGGCCCTGCACCATTCTGCTGATCCACACCTGGATGGGCACGGCTGACATGTTACAGAGCAGCTGAGGGAGTGGAGGTTGTGAGGCCTGGAGGAAAGGAGCCCAAGGGGAAGTCTTCGACAGCTCCCTGAGAGGGGTCAGGTGGGTGTTGGTCTCTTCTCACACCAAACGAGAGATGGGAACAGAGAAATGGCCTCAGGCTGCACCAGGGGAGGCTGAGGTTGGATATTAGAAAAAAACCTCTTCATTGAAACTGTTCTCAAACACTGGAACAGGCTGCCCAAAGGTGATTGAATCCCCATCCTTGGAGATGTGCTGAGGGCTGTGGTTTAGCACCAGACTTGGTAGACTTAATAACGGTTGGGCTTGAAGAGCTTAAAAGTCTTCTCCAACCAAAGCTATTCTGTGAGTCTGTAAGTTTTAGCTTTTTAAGAACCCATCTTTTACCCAAGAATAGCCTTTTGCAGGGAGATTGTGTAGAGCCCTTTGAATACACTCCCTTGGAATGTTTTCCTTTAGACACCTGCCCTCTTTATCATCTCTTAGTTCATGTCTTCCCTGATACAGACTTTTTTTCCCAATTCTCAATGTTAAATTTAATTAATTTAGAGGCAAGAAGGCTGCCTAAGAGCAGGTTGAGCAGCTAACTGCTTTGAGTGAAAATTGTTAGGTGCTATGCTCACCAACTTGCTTGGCCTGTGGGTGTCTGAAATGTAGTAGAATAAAAATAGCAAGTGAGAAGTTGTCTCTAAAATGTCTTACTTTGGGAAAAGCAGCTGGAATGCCAATCTGTGAATTACCACATGGCTTTAACCTCTCTGAAGCCATGACCAACACTCTCACAATACAAACAGATGTATGAGTTTTAAGGCTGTGGTCTGGTCACAGTTTACAGGCAGCAATCAAACTCAGCCTTTCTGGGATCATTTTGGGACTAACAATGCTGTAGACACCCTTTCTACACTGTATGAGCAGAACAGATCCTTTGGCTACCTTTAGCCAGGGAAAAAAAAAAAAAAAAGCACCTGAGCAGTTTCATTATAACCTTACATCTTGGTACAGCTGCTAATAATGTTAGTAGCTTTGAGGGGAAGGGTTTTTCTCTTAAGCATAAAAGGCTCCATCTTGTCCCACTGGAAATTTTCTCTAAATAAAGCCCTTAGTTGCAGGAATGGGGAATAGCTTTTTCATGTAGCTTGTTTGCTCTTGAGTAAATGAAAACTCTTTTTTCCCCCTCCTGTAGTATTTAGATCACATTATCTATGGCTACCTTTGTGTCTACCACAGGTCCCACCCAACTCTGCACTAGAACAAGTCAGTAGATGGAAGATGCTGTAGCCAAAAGCAGCTTTCATTTACCGTAGATGAATTCGGTGTTCCTTATCCAGTGTTTCAGAGGAGCGGTGCTGAACTGTATTCAAATCAAAAAGGTAAAAGGTCATTTCCCTCCCCATCAGCATAAAACATCCTGAATGTTAATTTGAGCTTTTTAATGTATATACAAATGCTTTAGACCAGTCACAATTTGAGTATATACTGTATTTACAAAAATTACAATTATTTAGTCAAACAGTAAACCTGAACATTGATAACCTCTGTCACTACCATATATGACAAGATTTTTTTTGGTTTTATTTTTTAGTTAACTATTTTGATATACGTATGTCCTAATACTTTCATGCATCCATAAAAACATTAGGGATGGAAGTAATCAAAGCTTAAGTGGGGTTAGGGGTTTCTTTTGGTAAAGTTTAATGATGGATTTGGATTTTGTGAACAGGTGAGTATTCAGAGTTATGTGCCATGACAACTTGATACAAAGCTAATGTAGTTTCCATCAATTTTAAAAAAAGGTACATTATAGCAATGAGATCCTTTTTATTATATAGGCATAGGTCACGATGTCTACAAATGTCAAATGAGAAACAATAAACCAACAAATCACAGGAACATGATTCACATTCCAGTTATCTCTTTAAATAAGACAAGCACATACTGGATCAAAACATTAATAAATAACATCCAGTTTGTTACTATTATCTTAAGGTCTTTTATGTAAAAGGAGACCTATGTGTTGGTTTCACATTTTCAATCAATGGCAGTAAATAATGGACCAGTACAACGAAAGGATGGCTTTATACAGAAAGCAATGGACCTTGACACACTGTCTTTTCAGTAAAAGTTTTGCCACTTGAAAAAAATGTGAGTGCAAAGTGGATTGTCTTTAAAAATCACCACTTTTAAAGACTCGCATCAGATGGCAACCTGTTCCTCAAGCAGTAAACACAGATTATTTCCTGCCCACCTTCTGAACACAACTGCCCTCTTTGAGCTCAAGCACAGACAGAACATGCTGGGAGGTCAACTGCTAGTTATAGTTACTCCATGAAAGGAGAATGCCAGAATTCAGGGTGAAGAGTGTAACTTGCTTTTTAATTAGGAAAGACACTTTAGCTTTAGCATCAGAGATATTTCCTTGTGATGTTATTGCTTTGGTCCAATATAAACATTTAAGGTAACCAATTTGCACTCTACCTCAAAAAGTCAGACCCAGCTCACAGATTTCTACGTGACAGCTTGTACACTGTGATCTGAAAAGTGAAGTTCCAACAGGTTGCATACTGCCAAGAGTCTTTGCCAAGTGCTCTGGAGCTGATAAAGGCATAGAGGTGAATACAGTTGGGCTGGCAAAAGTCTTCTCAATCCTCAGGAGAGGAATTGTTACCTATAGACTGGGATGTTTCTAAAACTTTGCAGCAGAGTTTTGGTTTGTTGCTATTCATTTTGTTTGATGGTTTCAAGCTGTTGGTGAGAACTTCATGGGAAATGCAGTACACACTCATTCCTGACTTTTACAAGCATGGATTGACCCTTCCCCCCCAATTCCCTGTTCCTCCCAAAAAGGTGCTGCTTAGCAAACCAACAAGGTCTGTTCAATATCAATTACTTGCTGCTAGTTTTAAAAGACACTTGCTCCATAATGCTGAGGAATTTCTTCTGTGCATTTCACTGTTGGACTGTGAGGTGAAGTACAGAATTAATGTGTCAAGCAGCAGTCAGCTGCCACACCAATCTAACCCAGATTTGGCTTTGTCTCTATCCAGACATCATACTACACTCAATGAGCAGTTAAGCAGCAAATGGTGACTGTTAAAAGTGTGCCTAAACCACAGCTGAGCACTCCAATTTGATAAAGTTTGATCCAACCATAAGAACGTACATCAAAGTCTGGGCTTCACCACCAGTTATTGAACTCAACTGAAGTGTTGCCATATCACATATCACCAAAACAAGGCAGAAAATCCACCAGCTACATTATGTTGGAGAGAGAACAACTCCCCCTTTTCCCAGGATGTGTTCTCTCTCTTGCCCCACTTGAATCCAAAGAAAAATAAAATTAAAAAAAAAACACAAGAAACTGTAACCCCGTGGCTCTCACATGGCCAGCCAGGAGGCTAGAGTTCCTCTGAGCTCAGGATTCATAATACAGGTATAAGGAAACCTTTCTCTTGTTCTTCATGATAAGTATTAGGCTCTTAGTTGTCTGAAACTTCAGAATTTCCAGGCAGAGTTTGGTTGATCTGTGACATTTGTGACAAGAGACTATATGAAGACTAGCACAGGTCTGTAGTGGAGACTGAGAAAAGTACCTAATACAAGGGTTTTTGTCCTTGGTTTTCAAATTCTGACCAGGCATCATTTAGCTCCATAAATATCATCTTTGCATATTGTTCATATGGCTGCCCAGTAGCCTGGAATAAAAACAGAAAGAGGGATGTCACATCTATAAAATCAGACCACAATGAGCTCATCTGGATGCTGCAATATCCTTAAGCAGTTTTCATTCCACAGCAGTTACCACTGTCCACAAATAGTTTTCACTTACTCTTTGACCAGAACAAACTACTGTTAAGGGCTGCTTACCAGATTTGCATCTTAAAAAGAGCTCTTCAGCCTCAGAGCTGATAACCTCCCAGGTGTGACACAACACTGCAGTCCAACGGGGCAAATGAATTTAACCTAAGCTTTACAAGAGGCATTTTACCTGCACTGAAGGGCAAGATCTACCACCTGACACAGTTCCTCGATAAATGCAGTGGGCTGCCTACAGGCTTGCAGGAACACATCTTCTCAAGCCTTGCCCACTGCAACTCTGCATTTCTTTAGAAGTAGAGGTGCCTCACCATCACCATAGGCTCTTTCCAGGTGGCATTGATAAGCTTAAGCAGCAAGACCTCAGGCCACAAGGTGGAAATCAAATAACCTAATTCTTCCATTACAGAAGTTTGGATTTTAAGACCCATGTCCTTCATATAAGATCCACATCATCTTCAGCAGGCACAACATTCTGGACTCTTGTTCACCACCAGTATGGCTTAGAGTTAAAATGAGGGTGACAAAAGCCGCTTGGTTGGACTTGATGATCTTAAAGGTCTCTTCCAACCAAAATGATTCCATGATTCTATGAATCAAG
Source organism: Ramphastos sulfuratus (assembly GCA_013399055.1). Classification (NCBI taxonomy): domain Eukaryota; kingdom Metazoa; phylum Chordata; class Aves; order Piciformes; family Ramphastidae; genus Ramphastos; species Ramphastos sulfuratus. The sequence goes on along the minus strand of WBNM01017872.1, from coordinate 19,953 downwards.
CACAACCTTGGGGCTGAGTGTGCTCAGACCTCTTACCTTTCAGAAACTGGCAAAAGGATCTTGAGCTGCTACTTACTACGAAGCTTTTTGCACCAATAAACAAAGTGATAACATTCAGCACTTTATATTTAAAAGAACGGTGACAACTTCAGCCTGAAGAAGAGAAGGATCCAGGGAGACCTTACAGTGGCATTTCACTACCTGAAGGAGGCTACAAGAAAGCTGGGGAGGGACTGTTTACAAGGACTTGTAAGCATGAGGATTAGGGGGAATGTGATGAAGCTGGAGGAGGGGAGATTTAGAGTGGAGATCAGGAAGAAATTCTTTCCAGTGAGGATGGTGAGACACTGGCACAGGTTGCCATGGGAGGTTGTGGATGCTCCCTCCCTGGAGATGTTGAAAGGCAGGTTGGATGAGGCCTTGAGCAACCTTGTCTAGTGGAAGGTGTCCCTGCCCATGACAGGGGGTCGGGACTAGATATCTTTAAGGTCCCTTCCAACCTAAACCTTTCTGTGATTCTCAGCAGTGTAAAACTGGGAGAGCCCTACCTTGTCAGGATGAACAACAAGCACTGCCCGCCGGTAGACCTTCTTCACCTGCTCTGGTGTGACAAGATCTGCCATACTAACGGGTTTCCACTTGGTCTCTCCTGCCCATAGGACTGTGTGCATTGTGGACAGTAAGGCTCTTATATTTCTCTCCTTCCCTTCAATCCATTCCAGGACCTGGGGAAAAAAAAAGTCTCAATTTATGCCTTACATCAGACACTCTAGAGAAAAAAGGATCATCATCTGCATAACAATTACTTGGAGCATCTTACATTCCTCTCCAAGCTTTAGAAGATATTTAGAAACAGCTTTGGAAGATATTTGTCAGTCTCTTTGTCATTTTTATATCACTGTTTGAAATTTAAGACCCACCTTGAGCAACATTTCTGTTAAAATACTGAGAAGATAACACTTAAGAACAGTCATGAGATGAAATAGTCAAAAGAGAAATTTAATGTTTCATTGTGCGACTCTTTAGCAAGCTTAGTTCCACACCTTCGGTAAGCTCAATTAGAAATTTTCTGCAGATGTGTATCTTCTGTGCACATCTAGATTTAAGTCTTCTAAAGACTAATGTTGAAGGTTGGTTTTAGGATGAATCTTTTTCAGCTCTAAGTCAGGGGCCTCAGCTCTCTCCATGTCTGTTTGCTACCTGCAGTTCAGCAAATAAAGCACTAGGAAATCCACATTCCTAGATTATGTAGTCCCCTCCTTTGTGGTTGCAGTCTTAGCCTAGGGCTGCAGAGGAGAGGAGGGAGGCAAATATGAAGACTAAAGCTCCAATAGGTTTATCAGTTCCAGGCTGAAGTGACTCAGCAAAATAGAACAGAAGGCAAAGGGAATTGTATTGGGAAAGGAGAATCAGCTGGGTGCTCCAGCAATTTGGCAGCTTGCTGGAGGGAAGATGTTGCACGCATCAAGCGGAACCAGATGAATCACTGAAGTTGGATGGCTCATGGATTGGGAAGGCTGCTGGCCACTTGATGGCTTGACAGCTGCCCAGCTTGGTGGCTGATGTTCATGTTCAGCATGGTTGCTGGCACACAGTTTCCAGAAGTTAGTTCTGTCGTCTAGATGTTTGTCTGGCTTTTTCTTGGGCTTTTCTTCTCCATTCTGCAGCCTTCTGTAATTACAATTTGTGGTTTCATACTTCAGATGTCAGGTGGGGCAGGGTGAATCTCTTTCACTTCATAATGGCTCTGTAGTTCAGCACTTCGAGGAGAGATGAGAGAATTCCAGAGCAGGCAGGATTAATGAGTCAGAGGATGAGGTCAATTAGCTATGCCTGCTGCTCAGAACTGGAGTGGTGTGGAAGAGCAGCAGCTCTGGTGGCAGCACTGAGGAAGCCACAGTTTGCCAGAGTCTGGTTTAGGACAAAATGTAATCGTGGAGTTTTAAATGTTCCGAAGGCTGTTCGCGTCGCTAGGGAAGGCATAAGAATTTAGTACAGGAACAAGCAGGAGGAAGGCCTCACTTTCTGCCCCAAGGCAGAACATCCTTCATTTCAAACCTCGGGTTTGGCAGAATCAGTCACTGCTGAATCCCCACATGATGTGGGTTGAAAAGGGACCCCTGGAGATCATCCAGTCCAACTGCCCTGCTAAAGTCACCCACAGCAGCTTGCCCAGCATCACAATGTCCAGATGGGTTTGGAATCTCTCCAGACAAGGAGATTCCACAACCTCCCTGGGCAGCCTGCTCCAGGGCTCCAGCACCCTCACAGCCAAAAAAGTTCTTCCTTATTTGTGAGAAGCTATCTCAGAACAGAGCTTTTCACAAGCTTAACACTTTCCCCTAAGCAGTATCTCTCATTCAGAAGAGGTAGTGGAGATTCTTCCAGACATTCCCTACATTACCTGCAGCTTATGGCTTTGCCTCTCTGGTGACACTAGCTCATTGCTCTTGCTCATGCGAATATAGAACACAGCAGTTTATGGTGCTATCAAGTTTAGACCCCCACTTTATGGAAAGCAAGAAGGAAAGACAGCATAGGGTCCTTGGGATCCAGCAATGCCACAGAGGCTGCACACTTAAAAGCGAGTGCTAAAGCAAGAGGAGAATTTCCGTCACTTGATGATCTCAAAGATGTGCTGAGCTACCTTACATGCAGGACATACTGTCCCCTCCACCTTCCAGTGTTTCAAGCACGATGAGAATGAGACACGGAATGATTGTAAGAGCACAAAGACCAACATTGCTTACTTTTAGTTTTTCAGGGTCCATCTCCTTAGCCATTTCTTCTTTTCTCATCTCCGCAATTGTTTTGGGACCCTTCTTGTCTTTGTGAGCGTTAAAACCTTGACCAGATAACAGATCTTCAAAATCTGCAGACACTTTTGGTTTTGCATCTTGAAAAACAAAAGAGATTTTAAGTTACCACAATACATAAAATCATAGAATGGTAAGGTTGGAAGGGACCTCAAAGATCATCTAGTTCCAACTCCCTGCCATAGGCGGGGACACCTCCCACTAGTACGGGTTCACTTAACACTGCTCTTCTACCCAAGCCACCCCTGACGCATCACTAACACAATCTCCAGTGCTAATGACTGTGCAGGTGCTCACAGAAGTAGTACAGGCTAATATTACTTGTAAATTATTATTATTGAAGCCCACTTGGGATAATGAATCTCCTAAATCTTACAAAGACAGGCTGAGAGAGTTGGGGCTGTTCATCCTGGAGAAGGCAGCTCTAGAGAGACCTAGTGGCCTTTCAGTACTTAAAACCATCTACAAGATGGATGGGGACAGACTTTTGAACAGTGCCTGTTGTGACAGGAGAAGGGGTAATGGATTTAAACTAAAAAGAGGGAGATTCAGGATAGAAAGAAGGAACAGTTTTTGCCCTGAAGGTGGTAAGACCCTGGCCCAGGTTGCTCAGAGAGGTGGTAGAAGCCCAAACCCCTCATTCCAGGTCAGGTTGGACAGGGCCCTGCTGACTGCAGCGGGGTTGGACTAGATAACCTCAGACCCTACGCTGTTAAGGGTACGGCGATATTAGAAGGTGCCAGCCTACTGGATGCCGAAGTCTGAAAAGCTTACCAACATTAGCTGGTCCTTTCCCACGTTCATTTTGTGCTCCTGGCATTGCTGAGAAGCTTATGTTGTAATTGGGCTTGTTCTGAGGAGAAGCATGAGGCATGCTTGGCTGCGCCTTGGGTTGTGTCTGCTGCCAGCCATAGCCGGCTCCTTGCTGCCAGCCGCTGCTGCCCATGGGCTGGGGAGAGGGTTTCTGTGGTGAGGGGGGGAATCCTCCACCCATGCCTGTCGGGGTGGTTGGTTTGCTGGCAAACGAAGAGCCACCTGCAGAGTAATGGGAAAGGAGTAATGTCGGCCATGAGCAAACTGTCCCTCTTGCCTTCTCAAAAGGGAACCTAAGCAGCACCCCCCACAGGCAGCTGGCTTCTGTTTTCAGCTCTGCCACAAACTTATCTTTGCAGCATCAAGCAAAGCCCTTCGACTTATAAGCAGCTTACAGAGCAGCAACAGGAAAGACGAGCACCTGAGCTGGAGTAGCAGCTCATTGGGGGAACACAGGGAGAGCTACGTGCAGCTAACTGGGCACAGCTGTTGTGTTGTGGTGGCAACATCAGGCTGACGTGTTCCAATAGCATCTCTTCAGCCCGTCCTGATGTCATGCTATCCCACGGAGTTGTGTGTGTTTCAGCATCTTAGCACTTCAGGGAACGATCCTCTGGCTCAGTTTGTGGTGGGAGGTTTACAGGAGGTTTATCCACACTCATCTAAGCTCTGAAATGTGTCATGGAAACTGGATTGAGTGCTTTTGACTTAGTCATGGACAACAAAAACGTGCTTGAATATCCTGTGGGTGTCATTTGTTTTTGAAGCCCCTAAACTTTGCTGCAGAATACTTGTTTTAAAAGCACATTGATGGCTCTTGACATGGGTCTTGGCATGCTTTGTATTTTGCTCCTGCAGAGCAGTTGGTGATCCAGCAGAGGGAACTGGGAAACCTAATTCCAGAACCATGCTGGTGCTGACGCAAAGGAGAAAACAAACATCAGATAAAATCACAAGAGCCGAGGGCAGTCGCAAATGTAAGAGAGTCAGAAGCCAACATGCTGGGGTTTGGGGAAGAATTTAGATAATTAGCTGCCCGTTTTTTTTTAAGCTCTGACACTGAGGGTTTGCTGATTGTTGTCTGAGATAAAACAAGGAGAAAACACTTGTCTAAGCAGTCAGGCAAAAAGGGTGTTTTTGTAGCCAGGTGCAAAAGAAATTTGGTTCAGGCTCCACCTTTAAAGAGTCCTACAAATCAGAGGCAGATGAGTGATGTTCCACAGGTTTCCTCACAATGGACAAAACTGAGTCAAGTCTAGAAGGAAACAATTCCTCAAGGACTCCAGGAGCTTTGAAGAGCCAAAGTCTCCTCCCAGGCACTGCTCCAAGCTCTGCAGCAATAATTCTGCAGTTGCAGTTAAACAGAGCATCCTTAGCTAGAGACTGCTTAGATTTAGGAGACAGAGGTTGCACTTTGCAATCCAGGTATCCTACAAGGTCCCAGCAAGATCTTGGCAGGTTTTTGATGGAGAATCAGTAAAAGCACAGGTTTGAGCAAGCTTACAGAGAATCGGGTGGAAGAAAATAGCTTGAAAGCAGCACTGGCGTGCAGGTAGGCTGAGAGGACCCATAGCACTCTTTGCTAGATGCCAGCCTGCTCCTCCTATTTCTCCAAAACAGAGCAGGTACATTTAAATTAGCTTTAAAATAAGTGATGCAAACCTGCTAAACTCGCTCCAAGGGTCCCCAGATCAGCAAACGGATCCAGTGTTTGAGGTTTAGGCTGATGGGTGGGAGTGCTGTGGAGGGATCCTGTAGGACTGGTGGCAGCAGACTTACTTCCCATTCCTATGCCACCTGGAAAAACACACAAACATTTCATATAAAAGAAAAAATAAGTCCATTTTTATCCCTATTTTACTTCCCCAGTGCTCGGTTATGTGATGTTGGAAGATTGCTATGAAAATGAAGTGCACTATTGTCAGGTTCCTTAGCAGTATCAACTCAGCGTCGGCCCAGACTAGTTGCACACCCACTCACAATTAGGCTTAGCAACAAGAATGTTCCCTAGACTGTCTGTGATGGCAGAGTAACTATGACAAACAGGTGTATTTTAAGATCTAGAAGCCTTTGGGAAACAACTTTTGGTAGGACAAACATACTTCTCCCAAGGTTAGAAAGAATCATGCTGCTATTTAGCAGCATCCCAGGAATGCATAGTGCTTTCCAGGTCCTTCTCTGCATAGTTCTATGCTGGAATGAAACACAGCCATGTACATGCTCACCAACCACCTGTCTTGCTTCAGAACCTGCTTTCTTGAGGTTAAACAAAGCCCAGATTTTTTTTTTTTTCTTTTAATGGAAGGAGTTTAGCCGGATCCTGACCTGGATGACTAAGAGACCAGGTATATTGAACTGGCTACAGTTCTATTAGGTAAAGTACTAAGCAGTAGAAAGAGGGAATCTGTTCTCTGTAGTTGTTTCCCCTCTGCCTCTCCTCTCTCAAGGCTCATTAAGGGCTTTTTGTTAAGTGTCCTGAAGTTTTATGACACATACCTGGTTTGTTGGGCCAGTCCCAACCACTGGAAACATCTGGTTGTATGGAAACCGTTGGTGTGCTAGAAGCTAAAGCAGAATGGTGATGTGTAAATATCTCAAAGTACTACAGCACAACCAACATAACCCAGCATCTAGGAAGAGAAGTCAAGGAGCAGGGAAGACACAGCATGGTCTCCTTTTACCATTTGCCAATTCAAAGTGAACTTCTCCCTCATGATGGGCATTGCACATTGAACCTTTTGTCCTATTACATCCACTTCTGGGGCCCCCAGGCTGAGGCAGCTGGGGCTCTTTAGCTTGGCAAAGAGCAGCCTGAGGGGTGACCCCATTCATGTTGATAAAGGTGTGAAGGGCAGTGTTGGGAGGACAGAGCCAGGCTCTGCTCAGGGGTGCCCAATGATAGGACAAGGGGCAAGAGGGGCAAGCAGGAGCAGAGGAGGTTCTGCATGAACACGAGGAAAAACTTTTTCAGTGTGAGGGCGCCAGAGCCCTGGAACAGGCTGCCCAGAGAGGTTGTGGAGTCTTTCTCTGGAGACATTCAAAACCCACCTGGATGCATTCCTGTGTGACCTGTCCTAGGTGACCCTGCTTTGGCAGGGGGGATGGAATGGATGATCATGTGAGGTCCCTTCCAACCCTTAACATTGCAGTTCTGATCTCATATGATACAGAGGTGAGTGGGGAAGGACACAGAAATGCAGTGTTCATTTTATGGTAGCTTGGGGTCAGAGGCTTTATGTACTTCTAAAAACCTCACCACCAGAATAACACAAAGAGATTTGTGTTTCTGAAAACATTTCAGCCCAAGCAAATATCCTACATGTGAAGGGTAAAGCTGGAGCAAACCCAGTAAAGCAAAGCAGCCTACAGACATAAAAACAGAAAGGACAGAGTCTTTCCTTCAACCTTGTATCAAACAGAGTCTGTAGGTCTATGCAGCTCACCCTGCCAGCATTTCATTATCTGTAGGCACCAGCAGGGTAATTTAATACCTCATCATGCTGGGACACCATTTAAATTCTTTTCATTAGCACAGCCAGCTCCAAGGGCAACCCAACCAATCTTACTCACAGAGTTAATATCCAATACCCAAGCTTGGCAAAGCAAGGACACAAGCAGCGCCAGCAGCACACTACTCCTCCTCTTTGTCATTTTGGCTTTCTAGTGAGACTACTGCACCCAAGGAACATGTGTTGGATGATCAGGGAAACAAATTCCTGTCTTAACGTGTCTCAGAGAAAGTTAAAAGAAACGTTGGCATGTGGGAGAAGGAGACAACGAAGGAACACTTCAAACAGAAGAAAAAAGTCCAACAATGATGAAAAAGAACCAACATTCTCTTCAATTAAGAGTCACATTCAGCTGTGATTTTGGCCAGTGTTACCATCAGAAGTAAAGAAAACAGATGCCTGTAACTAAAATATTAAAGGATGTGTGTTTTCTCTAGCAGGCTTAATATGCCATGCTCTGTTTAGCTCAATTAATGGTAGTTTGGTCCAAACAAGATCTCCTCACCACAGGAATATGCAGGCAGACATTTCTTCATGGTCATCTTTTTCATGTATACAAATAGCTTATTAATTAAGTAAAAGACTTGGGCAAAACTTAGCCTCATCCTACCACACTCCAAACTCCAACAAGCTCTTTCCTATGCAGTGGGGTTTCTGTGGTTTGGAGTCACTTTATGGTGAGCATTAGTTTGTACTTAATGGCTCCATCACTATTTTAGAGCAGCATTTCACATTTACTCAAACATACCAGAAGGGCTTGACTTTCTTACCCATGTGAAAGGGATCACTGTGCACAGTTGGTGAAGGGCTTCTTGTTGCTTGAAGGAAAGGATCACCAGGGACAGATGATGAACCAAGAAAGGAACCCAGGAGATCTGGACCAGTTTGCTTAGGGCTGCTTCCAAATGGATCAAAGGCAGTGGCTGTGAAAACACATTTGAGAAAAGTAAGTCATTAACTTGTACAATGAACATGCTTCAGGGAAAAGGCACTGGCATATGAAGACCACCTAACACCTGCAGATACTAAACAGGGGACAGCATGCAACTGTGAGAGAGCTGGGCTGTCCTTGCAGGAAGACACAGAATTGCTGGAGCAGCTCCAGAAGAGGCCACAAACATGATCAGAGGGCTGGACCACCTCCTCTGTGGGGACAGACAGAGTTGGGGCTGTTCAGCCTGGAGGGTGAACTTAGAGCAGCCCGCCAGTACCTGAAGGGGGCTACAGGAGAGCGACTTTCTACAAGGACTTATAGGATGAGGAGGGAAGATTGAGACTGGAGATGAGGAAGAAATTCTTTCCAGTGAGGGTGGTGAGACACTGGAACAGGTTGCCCAAGGTGGTTGTGGGTGGCACCTCCCTGCAGATGTTCATGGCCAGGTTGGATGAGGCCTTCGGCAATCTTATCTAGAGGGAGGTGCCCCTGCCCATGGCAGAGGGGTTGGCATTAGATGATCTTTAATGTCCCTTCCAGCCCAAACTGTTCTATGATTCTGTGAAGTGGTCCTCTCTCTAGCCAAACTGTAGGGGATCTAGAGACCCACATCACTTGATCACAGCAACACATCAGTTGATTCCACCTGTCTTTGCCAAGGAAAGGGGCTCAATTTATGAGCAAAAGACTATTTAGCTATTTAGATACTTCAGATGAAGTTTCAACTTGCACACACTGCCAATGGATAAAGACATGGTGAAGACCAGCTTGGAGTCAGTCAGCACTCTGGTGCAATTCCTGCTTCTTCACAAGAGCTGAACACAGTCAAAGGTTATGCATGTCAAAAGATGAAAGGAACATAATTTTGAAACAGTCTTGGGAAATAACTGGTACTTTTCCTACAATACATCACTTGTTCCAAACCCCAGTTCATTCTCCAACTCTTTTTCCACCCACCCCCACCACTACTCCATTTTCATGTAAAAAAGCCCAAGAAGCCAAACCAAGAAAAGAAACCCCTTTGAAGTCACTCAAATTTATACCTGCCAACAAATTTAAGGTAAATCCAGAACAGAGATGGAAAATACACTACTGTGAGAAAGGCACAGTCCTGAGAAGCTGTGCATTGTGTTCATGATGTTACTCATTACTTATGCTACTCCTTGCTTAGGATGCATAAAAGGTTATTTGGCTTCACTCATCTCACAAGCTCCTTTCCTGGCTTAGGAGTAAATGGGAAATCACTGAGCAGAACTAGCTCTGTTCCAACACAAACCAGGACACTGTGGGATACTTGTCCTTTCAAGCACTACAGTCTGGCCCTGCAAAGCTTAACAACGTCTAGAAATTGTTTTCCACTGCCAATGCTGCACTCCTGTCTTCCAAGATGTTTGTCTGTACACCCTTCCCACCCACCGGGCCAAAGCTCTCAGACTGAGCATATGACAGCCACAGCNGAGGTCCCTTACCAACCTTACCATTCTATGATTCTAACCTTCTCTATAAGCAGCACGATTTATTCCCCTGAAATTTGTATTTCGTTCCCCTTTCCCACCTGCAGTCCTTCAGCTCCATCTCTTCCCTCCTTTTCAAATCTCAGTACAAGTAGATTGTGTTTGTAGGGCAGTATTACATAGCACAACCAGGAAGTATAGAAGGCTTCAGGGAGATCTTCTGGTGACCTTTCAAAAGGGCTGGGGATGCATTTTTGAGCAGGACAAGGGGGATGGTTTGAACTAAAATGGGGAGATTCAAACTGGAGAGAAGGAAGAAATGTTTGACACTGAATTTGGTGAGACACTGGCCCAGGTTTCCTAGGGAGGTGGTAGATGGTCCCATTCCTGGAACCATTCCAGGTCAGGTTGTTTGAGGCTCAAAGCAACTTGTTCTAGTTGCAGGTGTCCCTGCTGACTCCATGGGGGTTGGACTAGATGACCTTTAAAAGGTGCCTTTCAACCCCAACCAGTCTATGATTCTTTAACTACTCATGTCCTCTTTGCTCCAGTAGAGACTTTAGAGAGTAAATTAGATAACCTGGTTTGTTTAAATGTGAAGTGGCACCAACTCCTGCCTCAGAGCAGAGTAGCTGGGTGGCTTCTTGGGACCTCTCGACAGCAATTAATGGTCATGAAGTGAGCATACCCAAGAGAAATTCAACACCCCACAGATCACCCTAGTGGAGCTCAGCGTGCGCCTCACCAAACCACACACTAGGCATAGCCACTATTACCTTCTCCTACTCTTGGGGACGGGGATGGGGATGCTGAAGCTGCAGAACGCCGAGGAGTTGACTGCACAGATCCAGGTCCCCCCACGTGGAAGACCTCCTCAGCAGCAGGCTGTCCGCTTTGAGACCTTGGCCCACCGCCCCCAAACAAATCATTCAGCAAGTCTGAGTTAGAAGGGGCAGCAGTGGGCTGCGAGGGAAAACTCTTGCTCATAGGGCTACCATCCAGGCCCAGCAGGTCCACATCTTCAGGTGGAGGTGGTGCTGGAGGCTCTTGCTGCTTTTTGCTGTGTTTTGGTGTCCCGTGAGGCTTGTCACCACTGGCATTACTGTGCTGACTGGAAAGGGACAAGAGTTCATCATCTGACTGTTCGCTTTCCTCATGCACCAACGCTGCTCGGTCCTCTGAGGTGGGGTGAGAGCTACTCTTGTCAGATTTCTGATCTAAATGATGATTAAAAATAAAATTAGGTAGCTGTTAGTTTTGTCATCACAAGAAGTCCCGTCTAAAGCAGCTTACAAGCAGAACAAAAGGCTACCAAGAACATCACTGCAGTTTGGCTGGATTTTACAATAAGAGCCCCCTGCAAAGAGTCAAGTCTCTGCTGGTCTGTATTTCAAGGAACCAGTTTTATAGATCAAAGACAGTGGATCATTGACTGTCCTCAAGCCTGAGGGGTCAGCAAGTGTAACACCTAGAGGTACAAACTGAATGAGTTCCTGGGTCAGAACCAAGCATCCAGGATGCTCTCCAACCACATCTCAAAAGGAAGGCAAAAGACAACTCATTATAAAGGAGTAATGGCATCAGCCACCCTCCTAATTATGCCTATGAGCATCTCTTACACCAGGTTCCAACCTACTGTGGCACTGCTGGCATAGGAGGAATGTTGCATTCAGCAGTGCTGGGAGATTTTCATGGTGTTGAGCATTTCTGACATAATGGCATCCCGGCTTGGATCAGCAATGGTGTGGCCAGGAGCTGAGCAGTGATTGCCTCCCTGCACTGGGCACTGGCAAGGCCACAACTCGAGTACTAGGTTCAGTTTTGGGCCCCCTGCTACAAGAAGTGCATTGACAGGCTGAAGTGGATCCAGAGAAGAGCAAAGCAGCTGGTGAAGGGGCTGGAGAACAAGTCCCATGAGGAGCAGCTGATGGACCTGGGACTGTTCAGCCGAGAGGAGAGGCAGCTGAGGGGAGACCTTCTGGCTCGCTACAATTTCCTGAAAGGAGGTTGAAGCCAGGTGGGACTTGGTTCCATCTCTCAAGGGACAAGCAATAGGACAAGAGGAAACAGCCTCAAGTTGCGCCAGGGGAGGCTCAGATTGGACAGGAGGAACAGTTGCTTCCTGGAAAGGGTTGTCAAGACCTGGACCCAGATGCCCAGGGCAGTGGTGGAGTGCTCATCCCTGTAGGGATTGAAAAGCCATGCAATGTGAGGTTGGGGGATGTGGTTTAGTGGTGATCCAGCTATGCTGGGTTAACATTTGGACATTAAAGGTCTCTTCCAACAAAAATGATGCTGAGATTCTGGGATTGCTAAATGCCTCTGAGGGAAACACTGTCAGCGCTACCTTCTCACAGCATTGTGTAGGTAACACAACGAGAGGAAAAAGCTGCGTTAAGAAGGCCTGCAGTGAAGCTCTGCACTAGAGCAACGTCAATAATTGTCACATACAGCAGACAGGCCAAGTCTGAGGAGAATGTTGTAGGAAATCAATTCCCACTACATTGCAACATAAGGGTGTGAGCAGCAATACCCTGTGATCTAACGGGAAAGACATGTTACAATCAGATCCTCTGCATGACTCTGCTCCAGGAAGGACAGAGAAAAAGAGTTGTTTCTCTTGTTTGAAGTAGATTTTACTTTGAAGACCAAGTCTGCATACCTTGCCAGCTGAGAGATGAGAAGAATGCACTCTGCCCAACATTTCTTAGGTTATCCTGGGGTGAATCTGTGGCACCTCTACCTGCAGCACACAGCACCACGTCAATAAAATCCAGCAAAACTACATTCAGCAAGCAGCTGAGCACAGGAGTTGATTACACCTCTGCAGCTCTTACCTGCCAAAGCAAGAGTGTCCTGATGCTCCTGATGAGAGGAGAAGAGAATGCTTGGATTGATGTCTTTTGTGGTGAAGTTCTCCCACGGGGGAGTTAACTCAGTTTGCCTGTCAGTAGACTGTATTTCTATGTCCAGTATAACATGAAAGAGCTGAGGGTATTTGTCTGGAGAGTCACAGGCATCCAGTTCAGGCCTAAAACGAAGACAAATGGAACAGTTAAAAACAAAAGGCTATTTCTACAAAGCTGTACCAAGTCCCTCAATATGTGCACACAGACAGACTTTTCCCATTTCATCTGGGAATATGCCCCTTCAGCCTTCCAAAGGCTTTTACACTGCAGGTTTGATTAATGAGCAGCTTAAAATACTCACTTGGTGAATTTTAGTGTGGTTGTTCCCAGGGCTATGAATCCAGTATGAAATTGAATTTGGAATATTTGTGTGTTGGTCATCTGAAAACAACAGAGCAGACTGAGCAAGACCTTAAATTCATGGCATTAAAAGAATTGTTCCTAGCACACAGAGTTAAATCTACCTTAAGGGTTAGGGTGAAGGGTCTGGAGAACAGGTCTGGTGAGAAGCAGCTGAGGGAACTGGGGTTGTTCAGCCCTGAGAAAAGGAGGCTCTCTACAACTCCCCAAACCTTCTGGCTCTCTACAACTCCCCAAAAGGAGATTCGAGCCAGGTTGGTGTCAGTCTCTTCTCCCAAGGAACAAGTAGTAGGATGAGAGGAAATAGCCTTGAGTTGTACTAGGAGAGGTTTAGGTTGGACATGAAGAACAATTTCTTCCCCAAAAGAGTTGTCAAAGTCTGGAACAGGTTGCCCAAATGACTGACCAAGCCACAGAAATTGTCCTTTTCCCCTCAGTGACCAAAAACAGGTGAAGGTTGTTCTAGAGCAAGCAAAACAGAGGCCATGCAGGAGTGATGGCTCAAGTAAGTCATTCTAATCCAAGCACAAGAAAATCTCCTTCCATCTCTTTAGAGACTTTGGTGGTGGTTTGCCCTGAGCTAGTTACTGATGGACAGTTTCTCTCTTCTACATCGGCTGGAAGGATGCTACATCCTATAGTAGACACCACCTCCATAAGGAGATACCATAGGCATCATGGACTTCTGCATATGCAGGCCTTTACTTTCCCTTTGCTTTGATCAAATTGCGTTGGGTCTACTGCTAAGAATAGAAGTTTTCATCACAAGTGCTACCAGCACGCTTAGACCTCATCTTCAGCCATCTCTTAGTTACATTGCCTCTGCCATGCAAGAGAAGTTGAGCTCCTACTTTTGCTTGAAGGCGTCCCCCAATGGTTGACCTCATGTGATAGACAGAAACAACAACATCTCCATGGACAGTGGCTCCCAGTGGAATTAGGACTTTCCCTTCTTGCACACGATATTCTCTTTGAGGGGAAGAGAAGGAAACCCACAGTTAAGCTCCCTTCCACAATGCCATAACCATCAATGGCAACATAAAAGCTCTCATCTCATCCAGGCCAAGCACCAAGAAGATCCATTGAGTGCTTTGCTTAGGGTTAGACTTAGTTGAAAAGCATTTCCCAGGAAAAACCAGTGCAGCACCAAACCATCTCTGCGAAGGTCTCACTGCACGACAGCGTCAGACTGACTTGGGCACTTCAGTTCATGTCTAGTGTGGCCATGAACAAGGGCACAGACACTGGGCACACTGTAGCAAAACAAAAGTCCCCCTGAACAAAGCTCCTGAGGACAGGAGACAACAACTCACTTCATTCTCTCATACTCCTGGGCAGTGCTGAGGATTCTGGTTTCCCCACTGAGAATGTCACAGAAGGGCCGGCAGCCATTCCGCTGCTTGTTGAAACAGGGGACTGGGCTGAGGGTGACTGACTTGATAGTAAGTGGTTTGCAGTGAGGAATGACAGGCTTGTCTGCTATTAGATCACAAATGTATCCTATGTACCTGCAAAAGAGAAAGCCATTGCTGAAGGCTGCATCCCAGCTGACCACTTCTCATTCTGTACCTGAACTCCACCTTGAAATCCAAGTTAAAGTCTGATTCTGTCACAGTTCCAGGACTGGAGTTTCCATGTACTCCAGCATCCTCATAGCTAGCACTAAAACTACACTTCCATTTCTAGAGCTCATAGAGAGGCAGGGGTTGGAAGGGGACCCTGGAGATCATCCAGTCCTCCTTAATGGAGACACACCTAGATCAAGTTGCACTGGAATGCACCCAGGTGGGTTTTGAAAGTCTCCAGAGAAGGAGACTCCACAGCCTCTCTGGGCAGCCTGCTCCAGGGCTCCAGCACCCTCACAACAATGAAGTTTCTCCAAAAGTTCAAGTGAAACCTCCTGAGTTCTAGTTAGCACCCATTGCCTCTTGTCTATCCCTGGCCACCACTGAAAAGAGCCCAACTCCATCCCCATGACCTCCACCCTTTAGACATTTATATGTTGACATGATCCTCTCTCTGTCTTCAAGAGGAAGGAAGCTGCCCTTTGGCCCTGAGCTGAAGATCTTTTCTCCTCACCTTGAGAGAGAAGATGCTGAGCATTTTTTTTCCTAGTTCACCAGCAGAAGTTTGCCTTCTACCTTACATGCAGATAGCAGATGACTTAATGATGATCTTGCTGGACATGACTATTACATACATTGTATCTTTGGTTTACTCTGAAAAGCAGTTTCTCCTCTGCTAATGGAAATTGTGAAGACAATTTTACACTGAAAACTCCTGTAAGGATGAAGAACTTGGGGAAAGGAGTTCACCCAGATCCTCTTAACTACAGGTTCAGCAGCTTTTCCAAACTAGTGAGCAAAGCTATAGTAGTATTTGATCTTTTCTCTCCATTACTCTGACAAAGGGCAAGAGGAAATGGCCTCAAGTTGCATCAGGATGTTATAAAAAATTTCTTTCCTGCAAGAGTGGTCAGGCATTGGAACAGGCTGCCCAGGGAGGCGGTGGAGTCACCATCCCTGGACGTGTTCAAAACACTTGTAGATGTGGCACTTCAGGTCATGGTTTAGTGGCCACGGGTTGATTGTTGTACTTAATGATCTTAGAGGTCTTTTCCAGTCTTAATGACCGTGAGTCTGATTCAATGTGGGTAAGATGGAAGTGGCCACAAACGTCAGTTGAGACCTATCACTGCTAAGCACCATGGCAAGAGTTCTGCTTGGGCAGTTTGTAGCATGAGGACCACAGCTTGCTTCCATAGCCTTTAGCCAGCATACTCTACCTCCTGTGAGATGGCCACAGTACAATTCCAGGTCTCTTTGTGTTCAGCAACTGCATAGCAGGGCCTGGATTAGAGAAGAGGTGACAGAAACAGAACATGGCACTGACCAGAACTGCTGAGGCTGCACGGCCATCCTGTTAACGAGAAGGGCAGGAGAAGAAAAACCTGTCAGCATCAGAGACATCACTGCAGTTTCATCAGAGCACTCTCTACTCTTCCTTCAATCACAGCAAACGTCTCCAGAAAGACCAGGATTGAGAACACAAGATGAGGAGGAATCTCCTGTGTTGTGTTACTTCACACCTCGGACTCCAGCACTGGCCTACACTGAAGTTAAGTTAATATTCCATGAGCAGCCAAAGCTGAGGTTTAGACGTGGGGTTGTACATTTTCTCCACGAATGTTGTGTTTCATGGCTGCTCCCAAGCTGTAATCATTTCCAATATGGATCTGGACCTGGCCACAAGAGTCAGAGTACATCCATCCCACAGCTGCAGACAGTTATCTAATAGAAATTTCACCTGCAAAGAAGAGTTCACATACAAAAAAAGGCAGCCCAAGGCTACTGCACCCAACCTCCACAGCCCTCAACCTATGGATTACTCCTGGGCAAGTCCATGTCTTCTTTAGGTCAGTTATGGGGTAAGGTTTGTGGCTGAGTTAGGTTGATAAGACCAAAAGTACAGGAGTCAAAAGTATCCCCAGTGCCCTGGATCCCTGCTATACCCAGTAACATCAGGTGATGAGCCATATGGGCCATACCCCAGCTCTAGCAAGCCAAACAAAGAAAAAAACCCTTCCATCAGCTTCCACCAAAATCCAGGTCTGATGCTTGCTTCAGTTTGGATTCACACTTGTGGTGCAGTGATGGGTGTGGTGTTCCCAGAGTACCATGCACCCAGCTTGTCTCCCACTTAGAGTGGGACAGAAGATTCCAAAACTCAAGACTCATTTGTGAGGAAGAAGTGGGAAGCCTACAGCCCCACCAGGCAGGTGCTCACCCTCAAAGTCAAACACAAGGCAGAAGTTACACGGGCATCTGGCAATTGCTTGGTTTTACACCAGTTAGGCACTCCAGTCATACTGTAGGATTGGCCATCCCAGAGCTGAGCCACACCCCACTAACCTGCTGAGCCTAAGCACACACTGTCTACTTTGCTAAGGTTTAGTCCCTACCAATTGCTTCAGAAAAAGATATCTCAGGTTCATATAAACTCAGTGGCCTCCTGCAGACTTTGTAGAAAGTGCTGAAAGGACTCCCTGTCCTCCACAGCATCATTTTGGTAGCCATTGTTCAGAGACCCCTTGTCCTTCACATCTCAAAGGACAGTAAAGGAACTGGATTCTTGAGCTAGAGTTTCAGGACTGGAGACATCAAGTGAATCTTTCTCTCTGTTTGAATGGAACTTATATCCCACAGCCACTGGCTGCGATTCACAAGGCAGAAATGCCAGATTCATCTGTGAGGTCTGTGCAGTTTGGGATCAGTCATTTCCCCTGTGCCTTACAGTTTATACTGATCAGGGCTGACAGCCTCCCAGATGTAATTTAGGCTCCAGGAGCAGAACAGAACTCTCCTTTTGGGCATTGCTGTCAACATGAAAGGTTGCATGGGGAAAACTACAAGTTATGCAGAATCACACCCTCATGCATCCTATCTACAGCCCAGCAACCCTTTCAGCTGTGGTGCACGAAGAGGACCAAAAGGCAACTGGACTGCTTCGGTCAAGTGGTGACTGCAGGAGACTTTTACAATCTCAGTTTCAGGGTTTGACAGAACTCCAGCTATGTGTTTGCTCCCCAGCTTTCATTAGTTACCTTCAGCCTACTTTTGCCCTACAACAACTTAAAAAACCATAGGAGGCTGACAGCTCTTACAGTTGGTTCTTGGGTGAAGATCAAACCTTTTTACTACTCACCTTCAGTAGTTTAGCGCTAGAATGATTGTGACCTCTTTTGCTTTGTATTTCTGCTTCTCATTCAGTGTTAGGTCTTCCAACTTGGCTGCACAGCTGCACATGAAAGATGAAGCCCCCTTCTATAGGGCCATTTTTATTACATTTCTTTTTCTTTCAGAAACCATCAGCATCCTTGCACACAGGCTCCAGACAAGCTGTGTGCAGTATGACTCTCAAGATGTGGCTATTCCTGGTGTACTCACCATGCAGTGGATGACACACACGTTTTTGGGGTTCTGCTGAAGCCAGTTGTGCATGTTCTTACAGACAGCGTAGAGGTTGTGCAGACTGGGCGCCTGTCGGACTGGCCAGCTACATTCAGATACCTACAGGATGGCAAAGTAAGGAGAGAAGGCTCTGGGGAGACCTTAGAGCAGCGTTCCAGTACCTGAAGGGGCCTATGAGAAAGCTGAGGAGGGACTTCTTGTAAGGGCTTGTAGTGACAGGACAAAAGGGAATGAACTGAAGCTGGAAGGGGAGAGATTTAGGCTGGAGATCAGGAAGAAATTCTTTCCAGTGAGGATGGTGAGACACTGGCACAGGTTGTCCAGGGAGGCTATGGATGCCCCTTCCCTGGAACTGTTCAAGGCTAGGCTGAGGCCTTGACCAACCTGGTCTATGGGAGGTGTCCCTGCCCCTGGCAGGGGGTTTGGAACCAAATGAGCTTTAATGTCCCTTCCAACTCAACCTGATTCCATGAAACCAGTTTGATGAAAGCATGAAGCAAGGCATGCTTTGACAAATGCTTCCTGCCATGAAACCTTCTTCTCGTACAACCTACGGTTACATGCTCAAAACCTGCTCCATCTCCTCTCATGAATAGTTTTGCTTTGTGAGTCTCATGAATTATGAGGAGACTAACAAACACAAACTCACCATTAAATAGCACAATCTTGTGTTGTCACTGACTGTACATTTAAAATTTACACTCCAAGTCAGATTATCTTGAGAGGCCTTTCAGAAGACTCCAGCCTCTCAGCAGCATATCGATTTGTGCTGTGTCTAAAGCCTTTGTACAACTTGTCCCCTAAAAGGACACTGAGCATCTGTTGTTCTCCATCATTTTGTGTCTCAGGGTTTTTTCAAGCCCTATTTGACAGATAATAAGCTGATGAAAGGGAAACTTCTGTTAAAAAAATGAAGCATATCTGATTAAGTCTAGTTAAGACATGAGGCAGGAAACTTAATGACTCCTTAGACCTGAAAAGCCACAAATCCTGAAGTATGTCTGGTTGCTATTCATCAAGTCCTAGTTCTGAGTCATCACACTTATCTCAGGAACAGGCCTTGCAGTCTCCAACAGCACATCAAATAGCCTTCTGCAGGCATCTCCCCATTTCAGCTGGTTTGGGTCAAAATCTGTTTTTAAAAAGGCATTTCTAGCTAGAGGAAATGTAAAGGAGAAATGTTGTGAGGCTTGTCTCTCTCTCTGCTGAAGTGTGGACCCTGCTTAATTAGAACCAGGGGCAGGAAGGAGATGGCTTGCCCAGCTGTTCTCAAGCTGCCACATGATCCCCATACCCAAGTGTGTCATCTCTCAGAGAGAGGAAGTGCTCCAGGTTTCACAAAACCTCTGTTTAGGGCTCTCTCTTATGTACACCTGCACATCATTTTACAGGAGAAGCAGGAATCTGGACTCAAACAGGAGAACTCCCAAGCTGTGCTGGGTCTAGTCAACAGGGGGACTTTTGTCTAATCTAATTAGATACTTGTCTAATTGCTTTATAAGTCCACAAAAGTTTTTGGTTTGCACAGTATCCTGAAATTAAGCTGTGCACTTGGTGAGCAAGGAGAAACTACCCACCAAATGAAGCACAGAGTACATCTGGTTGGAAGAGACGTCGAAGATCACCCAGTCCAACCTTTGAATCCATTCTGAACCTTGGAAGGCAGTGAATGACCACTCTACAGCATTATCACAGAATCATTTGGGTTGGAAGAGACCTTCAAGATCAAGGCCAGCCATTAACCCAGCACTGCCAGGTCACCACTAAACCACATCCCTCAGCATTACATCTAACACAGCTTTGAAATCCTTCCAGGGATGGGGATTCCACCACTGCCCTGGGCAGCCTATGCCAGGGCTTGACAACCCTTTTGGTCTACCCCCAGCCCCCNCTCAATGTCCTTCTTGGAGTGAGTCACCCAAAACAATGCAGTCAATTCTCATTCCCTATCATCTTCTCCTTGTCTCAAGAGCTGTGCTTTATTTCATTCCCTTGCTTTTCCCTCGCCTCCACTTTTTCTGTGCATTTTCAGGAAGGGTTGAGGGGGCACAGAACCCCCAGAGGTTCATTGTGCAGGAACAGCCAGCACCAGGCTGCTGGTGCACAGACCTGCTGCAGTTGTGGGACCATTCTAAAATGTGAATTATAGCACGAGCATAACTATTTATCACAGTATGACCAAGGTTGG